>NW_020870160.1:64393-81893 GCF_003789085.1 Penaeus vannamei | reverse complement strand
ACTCTTTTATGTTTTTTTTTCTTCTTTTTTATTACTGATATCTGTTTTTTTTTATGATTTTCGAAATTTGGATTTTTAATGCTGGTTACAACACTCTCACTCTCTCTCTTATTTCTCCTAATTTCCCTCACCCTTCCCTCCCCCCTCCCTCCCTCTCTCTCTTATTTCTCCTAACCTCCCTCCCTTTTCCATTTCTCCCTCTTTCCTCTCTCCCTCTCTCCATCCTCCAAAGTGAGCAAAGTGGTACCGAACATGTACTATGTCGTGCTGTAAAGTGACACGGTGATTCTTCTCTCCTGCGTTTGTCATCCGCTGAAGTAGGCAACAACCGTATTTCAATTACGGACTCTTTTATCAGAAAATAATGGGTGTGAAAAGTGAAAGTTACTGAAAGACGTGAAATACTATTGACACTGACATTTCTTTCGGCCATACTGTCCCCTGTTCCGGCGGAAGTCAGTGCCAAATCAAGGAAATCGAATGACGAGAAACAAAAGAATGGCGAGAGGCGTTCGTTTGGGCGTGTGAGGTTATGTGAATGAACGCAAGTCTCTAATCCTACAAGTGTTCGTTGCAGTGTTGCGGTGATGCAGCGAAGACCCAGTTACGATACGGCAATACTTCCTTGCGGTAGCCTAATCACATGGCTATCTCGTAAAGATAGTTTTATACACACACACATGCATACACTTAAACGCACACATATCACACACACACACACACACACACACACACACACACACACACACACACACACACACACACACACATACAGATACACACACAGATACACATGCAGATACGTATGCAGATACACACACATATGAAAAATATGTATACACACATGCACACATATATGTATATGTATACATATATACATATATATACATATGTATATATACATACATAAAGGTATATTATTATATATATGTATATATTGTATATGGATATACATATGCATATATGTGTATAATTATGTATATATGTATATATATGTAGATATGTATATTTAGGTATATATATATGATTATTATGTAAATATATATATATATACATATATATATATGTATATATACATGGTCATATATGTACATATAAGTATGTATATATGTATATCTATGTATATATATAAATGTATATAATGTATATATGTATATACATGTATATAGTATATAATGTATGTATATATATAATGTATATATACACATATATATGTATATATGCACATATATGTATTTGTGTATGTATATATATATTCAAATATATATATGCATATATATCTATAATATGTATATAAAAATAACTATATATAGATATTTATGTATACACATACATATACAAACGTACAGACAGACAGACAGACATATATGTATATATACATATGTATGTATGTATATATATCTATATCTATATCAATCTATCTCTCTATCTATCTATCTATATATATATATATATATATATATATATATATATATATATATATATATATATATATATATATATTACATATATTATATATTTACAAGCACACACACACACACATATATAATAAATGCTCTTGATAAAACCAATAACAGGTCAAGTTTCTAATTCTCAATTTAAAAGCATCTGTTTACTTTACAAGAAAGGTTTCACATCTGAGTCATGCAGCGATATCTGTACTATTTAAACTGCACTCACAGAATTCAGAAGTAGGCTCTTCACCTGCGACAAAATAAAGAGAAAGACGAAGAGAAGAAATAAAGACTAACGCATGCCCCCCCCCAAAAAAAAAAAAAAAAAAGAAAATGCAGATAGAAAAACAAAAAAAAAAAATCACATGCATTCGCTCTTTCTCTTGGCTATAAAACTGATGGACATTTCCGACTTGTTAAATCGGACTCCATGGCGATTTTATTTCTTCGGCCGGTTTGTTCGACCTGTACGAGGCCCGACCCAAAGAATATTCGTATACTCGACATGCATAAATAAAGAAATAAATGCATATTTATCAGTCTAGACGTATATCAACCCGGCAAATAGATGGTTCAATGTATATCAGATAAATAGACAGATATGGCTTTATTTCTGCATCTGTATTTATGAAAATTCATCGGGTCGGGCCTGGCACAATTTGAACAAACCGGCTGCTCATGTAGAGATCAGTTGCTTAAGGGCGAGGAACAACATGGTGTGGGTGCAGACGGAGGTGGTGGGGGTACATAGTAAATAGTGAGGGAAGAGTGGCTTTGTTTATTATAGGTCGAGTAGTAATTGCTGTATATATGTATGGACAGTAAGATGAAAAAGAAGAGGAAGTAATTTTTTTTTTTTTTTTTTGGGGGGGGGGGCAAATCAATAGTAATAGGAAAACGAAGATTAATAATAATAATGATAATAATAAGGATATAATAATAATAATATTAATAATAATAATAATAAATAATAATAACAATAATAATGATGATAATAATGATAATGATGATAATAAAGATAATGATCATAGTAATAATAATAATAATAATGATAATAATAATAATAATAATAATAATAATGATAATAATGATAATGATGATAATAAAGATAATGATCATAGTAATAATGATGATAATAAAAATAATAGTAATAATGATTATAATGATAATGATAATGATCGTAGTAATGATAATAGTAATAATAAGAATTAGAAGAAAGAGAAAATAATAAAAATACAGAAGCATAAGAATAAGGAGAAAAAAGAAGAATGGGAAGAATGAGAAGCGCAAACCAAAACTGCAGAAAGGGCAGCGAGTCTTTAAAGTTCTAAAACTTCCTTGCAATTCTCCTCATCTTCTGTCCTTCTTGGCTGACCATGCAAGGGCAGAAAGGGGTCCTATTCTTGCAATATCATTGGCCAATTCTCTTCAGTACCGCCAACGTGAATTTTTGTCTGTTTTGTTTCATCGGGTTAGATGTCTATGCAATGTGCAAACTGAAAATGAAACATGAAACGTAACTTTACCATCAATATGAATTTTCATTTTTTTTTCGTCAGTTAAGATATTTATGTAGTGTACGAATAAAAAAAAAAAACAATATATGAAAGGTAACTTTACCATTTTTTTTCGTCTGGTAAGATATTTATGCAATGTACAAACTGAAAATAAAACATATGAAAAGTAACTACCATCATATCTTTTTTTTTTTTTTTTTGTCTGGTAAGATATTTATGCAATGTATAAATTGAAAATAAAATATGTGAAAGGTAACTTTTTAAACTTTTTAGGATTCCTTCGCTGTATTGTCGCATTGTTCTGGCGATTGCAGCTACTGGTGAAATAATCTAAAATATTTCATATTCGTGAACCAATTAACGTAAATGAAATAAGTGTGTGTGTGCGTGTGTGTGTAAGGCTATTAGTACAAATAACGAACATTCAAATAGTGTAAAACCGAAAAAAATATTCATAATTAGTAAAGGATTTAGACATGACGTAACGGAATAACGGAAAGTATGTTGAGTAATTTAATATGATAAGTGTAAGAAAATATCCATTAACCCTTTCTGTACTTTTTTCACGGCAGTTGTTTTATATTGTCCGTTTTTAAAGTGGCTCGAGTGTTGCGAGATGTGTGTGTGTGTGTGAGGGAGAGAGTGAATGAGTGAATGAACGAGTGAGTGATTGCGTGAATGAGCGAGTGAGTGAGTGAGTGAGTGCGTGCGTGCGTGAGTGAGCGAGTGAGTTAGTGAGTGAGTGAGTGAGTGTGAGTTGAGTGAGTGAGTGAGTGAGTGAGCGAGTGAGTGAGCGAGTGCGTGAGTGAGCGAGTGATGAGTGAGTGAGGAGTGAGTGAAACGTGAGCGAGCAAGTGTGTGAGCGAGCGAGTGAGTGAATCTGAGTATGTACGTCAGTCAGCAAGTGAATGAGAGTATGTGTGTCCCAGCAGCATGTACCGTCACTGCTTTCGAAGTCTTGGGAACGAGCGGTTGACGAGCCACATCGTTTGGGAAAATCGGCCAAGTTCGTCTATCCCGCCATTTAGCAGTTTTCTCCCCGTGATCGAGTCTGTGAGAAATGCTGCAATTAAACCTTTCGCATAGAAGTCCGCGGTTAAGATTTCCAGTAGCAAGCCCTCCAAAGACGTTGAACATATCTGAAAATTTACTTCTTATAAGTTTTAAGTATGGAATAAGCATTAGAGTCCTATTACTTATAATCGAAGAATTTACTTAAAAAATGCAATGACGTATGTTAAAAAAAAAAAAATAAAATCCCCATGAGTCATGTCCAGATCACCAATTGTCATTTCACGTTTGTCATTTTTTATTCGTATTAAGGTGAACATCCCGTCCTCCTAGAATTTGTAAATTGTCAATACCCAAAGTTTTCAGAACATGAAAAATGGGAGAAGAAAAGGAAAAAAAATATCACCATACTTTCATGTGTGTGTTTTGTGTGTACGTGAATTCATGTAGGAATGTGTTTGTCTTTGCTCTCTCTATCTTCCCTCTCGTCTTTAGCTTGTCTTTCCAATTCCTACCACACGAACTTCTCTTGAACTGAGAAAGTACCACCGCGATACCCTGGGAACTCACTTTCTCGCCCAGAGACGTGAAGATGATGCGTGGAACCATCTCCTTGCTTTCCCCTTCCCCTACCCCTCCCCCTCCCCCTTTCCACTCCCCTTTCTCCTCCCCGTTCCCCCGTCCCCTTCCCCTCCTCTCTCCTCCCTCCCTCTCTCCCGTCCCTCCCCCCTCCCTCCCATTCCCCCTTCCCCTCCTTTCCCCCTCGCCTTCCCCTCCCTCTCCCTTCCCCTTCCCCTTCCTCTCTCTCTCACTCTCCCCCTCCCCTCCCCTGCCCCCTCTCTTCAACAACTGTGGTCCTGGTTACTACCTCGTTCATTCGAGAGATGTAATTACTGTTAACGACAATGCAGAGAAAGTTGACCTCTTTTCCTACTTGAGTTTTGTTTACCTTTTTTCTGAAGTGTGTGTGTGTTGGGAGGGGATCCTTCTTGCTTTTCTTTCTGCCTGCCTGTTTGTCTGATGTTGTTTATTGTTTGCCTGATTGTCTGTCTTAGTCTCTTTCTCTTTCTCTCTCTCTCTCTCTCTCTCTCTCTCTCTCTCTCTCTCTCTCTCTCTCTCTCTTTCTCTCTCTCTCTCTCTCTCTCTCTCTCTCTCTCTTCTTTCTTTCCAACTCTCTCCCTTCATCTTTTTGAACAGGAATAATCACGTTTTCAGCTTCCAATCCTTACAAGATTCTTACCCTTACTAAATTCTTATCCAAAACGCACAAAATCTCATTATTATTATTTTTTTGCTTATTCATTATATTTACACTTTCGTTATTTTTCTTTTTTCATAAACTCATTCGCCACCTTTTGGAAGCATTTATATAGCATTATTATCCCTTGCGAAGCTATAACATATATCAATGCAATTCAAAAAAAAAAATGAAAATAAAAAAGAACCCGTAATTACAATGATAAAAAGAACTATAACATCAGTGTCAACATATCAACGAAGGAAACATTACACAAGTCCATAACGACCACGCAATTAACAAATAAAGTCAAACAAAACGACAAAAACACACGTAACGGAAATGACGCAACTCCTTTATACGAAGCCCGCGACAAATTCTCTCTCTGGATAGTAATCAAAATCCCGAAGTGCCTCTTACCGCCTCTTAAGATGCTTCTTCGTCCGCGTCAGTAAATACAAGAAAAGAAAAGAAATATTGCTTCCTTATTTGAAGAATGAATAACCTTATTTGTTCCTTACTTGTTCATTTTCTCAGGCTCTGTCGGTTTTGTCTTGGGTTTTTGTTGATTTTTCCTCTCTTGCCTTTCTTTCTCTCTTTGTCTTATCTTTCTCTCTGTCTGTCGCTCTCTCTTCCTCTCTTTCTTTCTCGTCTTTTAATTACTGATTTTTCTATCTCCTCTTCTTTCATCACCTCCTCCCTATCAGTCTGTTTCTTTATACATTTTGTATATGTTTCTCTCTCTCCCTTCTTCTCTCCCTCCCTTTCGCATCTCTCTCTCTCTCTTTCCCCTCCTTGTGTTTGTGTATCTCCATCTCCATCGCTCTCTCTCTCTCTCCTCTATTCTCTTCTTGTGTGTGTTGTCTCTCTCTCCTCTCCATCTCTCTCTCTCTCTCTTTCTCTCACTGTCAAATTGCTCTACAGCTCCATCTCCTCCTTTTTATTTCCCTCCCATCTTGTTAAACAAATTATCGTTGTCACACAGCTAATATTCTACGTAAGCATCGGTTTCTCTCCCTTTCATTAAGTGTTGATCTCTCTTCGTATTATTTCTCGTAGATAAAAAATCACGCTTTTTCATTACGCTAGTTGCTTAGTGTCCGGCAGCTATGTATACCTTTCTCTTTTTTTAGACTAAAACTTTCACTCTTCGGTTATTTCTATTTATATATTTCAGAGAGGAAGGGGAGGAGAGGGAATAGATCCTCGTGATATATTTGTATAGGTGAGAATATCGGAATAAAAATCGAATAGGGATTTAATACCCACCAGTCTCTCAAAAGATTAGCGAATCTGTTACTGTCATGTCGACCCTATGACGATTTTTTCGATTATGCTAATCACTTCCAATCTGTCGGTTTGAACTCTTGGGTACCTCCTTTTCCTTCCTTGACTTTCTTTCGTTCTTCAGTCACGTGCGGTCGCCATCTGCTGCTGTAGTGTGTCAAAAGTATGCACTAGAAACTCGGCTTATAACGGATATGCAATGGCTACTCTTCTGCGAAATTATTACCCCTCAAAAAAAGGTGAACATATGTGTGGGTCTGTCTCTACGTGATTGCAGTTTGAAATGGTTTGTTTGTTGGCGTTTGCGTGTGTTGTGTGCGTGTGCGTGTGTGTGTGTGTGTGTGTGTGTGTTGTGTGTGTGTGTGTGTGTGTGTGTGTGTGTGTGTGTGTGTGTGTGTGTGTGTGTGTGTTGTGTGTGTGTGTGTGTGTGTGTGTGTGTGTGTGTGTGAGAGAGAGAGAGAGATTAAAATGTGTCTTTGCTCTCTCTTTTTCCTCTCCCGCCTCCCCCTCTCTCTCTTCTCCCCCTCCCTCCCTCTCTATTCTCTCTCTCCCCTCCCTCCCTCTACTCTCTCTCTCTCTCTCTCTCTCTCTCTCTTCTCTCTCCTCTCTTGCTCTCTCTCTCTCCTTCCTCCCTCCTCTTCTCTCTCTTTCTCTATATATATACACACATGTATATACATATGTATGTATATGTATATATGTAAATATATATATATATATATATATATATATATAGAGAGAGAGAGAGAGAGAGAGAGAGAGAGAGAGAAGAGGAGGAGAAGGAGACATAGAGAGAGGGAGAAGGAAGAGGAGGAGGGAGGGGGAGAGAGAGAGAGAGAGAGAGAGAGAGAGAGAGAGAGAGAGAAGAGAGAGAGAAGAGAGAGAGAGAGGAGAGAGAGAGAGAGAGAGAGAGAGAGAGAGAGAGAGAGAGGAGAGAGAGAGAGAGACAGAGAGAGAGAGAGAGAGAGAGAGAGAGAGAGAGAGAGAGAGAGAGAGAGAGAGCATAGAGAGAGGGAGAAGGAGAGGAGAGGAGGGGGGAAGGAGAGAGAGAGAGAGAGAGAGAGAGAGAGAGAGAGAGAGAGAGAGAGAGAGAGAGAGAGAGAGAGAGAGGACAGAGGAAGAGGGAGAAGAGGAGAGAAAGAGAGAGAGAGAGAGAGAGAGAGAGAGAGAGAGAGAGAGAGAGAGATGAGAGAGAGAGAGAGAGAGATTATATATTTGTATATATGTATATATACACACACCCTTCCCTCTCCCTCCTCCCCCCTCTCTCTTTTTCTTTGTGAACCCTCCCTTCACTCCGTTATATTTGCACTTTCGCTGCGGTTTTTAGGAAGATCCAACAGTATTTATGAATAACTTATATATAAAAGGCACCTTCGCTTATAATAACACCAACTTGAGTGTAATTAGCGTTTTTCTTGTCTTTGGTCATAACCAGTTTTCGCGAGAAAGCTCAGGAAATGAAGCAGATTCTTGGTAATACACATACACATGCGTATTAGTACAAACGGATACATGCGGACTCGAACGCACACTTCTATACATACACGAACACACATCCATAAACGTACACGAACACACACACACACACACATAAAACGTATACGCGTAATAAAAAAAACAAATTACAGTTGCCTGTACTCACACAAGGGTACTCATCCGATAATAAGAAGGTATTACACAAACATATCTTACCGTTCTCTCTCCCATTCTTTCCTCTCCCCTTGCTTATGTCCATTTGTTTACCTCTATCTATATGCCGTGAACAAAGAAAATAAGCAAATTGCTTCTTCAAACGAGAGTTAACTGAACTAATAGATTAACGAAGGAACAAGCAGTTAAGATCACTTTCTACGGTGCGTTGAAAGCGTTAAACGGACTCAGTGTATTCATGTTGACAAATATAGAATGGGTATGAATGAGAACGAATATCTTCACAATACAAGAGATATATTCAACCGGTTTCGAACACATCTCCGCCAGAAATACATGGCAAGAGATGTATTTAACCGGTTTCGTATATAACTAACGTCAGAAATCCTTGGGAGATATATTCGAAACCGGTTAAACACATTTCTCGTATCATAAAAGATATTCATTCTCATTCATTCCTTTCCTACATTAAGCGGACTCGGTGAAAATAACAGACGCGAATAAAATGATATTAGTTCATATTTTGCGGCTTTCACTCCTGATAATACTGCACAGTGGCTTGGGATAATGTGCACCATATGCTGTTGCTGCTGCTGCGAGTATCTCTTATTATTACTACTGCGGAGAAACCCACGGGGGAGAGAGAGGGGGGGGGAAGAGGGAGGTAAGAGGAAAAGGAAGAGGAGAAGGGAGAGTGAGAAGAAGAGGACGAGGAAGAGAATAGAAGAAAAAGAGGAAGGGGAGGGGGAGTGGGAGGAGAGATAGGAGGAGGAGAGAGGGAGAGGAAAAGAGAGGAGAGGGAGAGGGAGAAGGAAGAGGAAAGAGAGAGAGAGAGAGAGAGAGAGAGAGAGAGAGAGAGAGAGAGAGAGAGAGAGAGAAAGAGAGAGAGAGAGAGAAGAGAGAGAGAGAGAGGAGAGAGAGAGAGAGAGAGGAGAGAGAGGAGGAAGAGGAGAGAGGAGGAGAGAGGAGAGGAGAAGGAGTGAGAGAGAGAGAGATAGATAGATAGTAGATAGATAGAAGAGAGAGAGAGAGGAGAGAAGAGAGAGAGAGAGAGAGAGAGAGAGAGAGAGAGAGAGAAGAGAGGAGAGAGAGAGAGAGAGAGAGAGAGAGAGAGAGAGAGAGAGAGAGAGAGAAGAGAGAGAGGAGAGAGAGAGAGAGAGAGAGAGAGAGAGAGAAGAGACAGACAGACAGAGAAGACAGACAGACAGACAGACAGTCAAACAAACAAACAAACAAACAGAGAAAATGCAATAAAAATGAGAACAAAACAAGAAATAGAAAGACAAAAACAAAGAAAAAGAAAACAAAGAAAAATAGAGGGATAATGCAATAAAAATGAGAAACGGAACAAGAAATAGAAACACAAAGACAAAGAAAAAAGAAAAAAAGAAAAAGAGAGGAAATGACGACGAAAAACAAGCAAACAAGAACAAAACAAAGAAAAACAGACGTCCTCAGATCCGACTTTGATAAGCGAAGGGCATTAAGCTAGAGCAGACAGCTGTTCGCCGGGAAAACAACCGAATAATTATACGAATTTGTTTTCCAAGCCGCTTAAGCTACTTCTTAGAAAAGAAAATGAAAGACAGAAACTGAGATGAGTTTCTTTTTTTATAAAGTTTATTTTAGTTATTTGAGAAGGAAAAGGAAATGGAGAATGAAGAAATAGTATTTTGTAGGATTTTGCAAAGGATTTTTTTTCTTTTTCAAAATAGTTTTTTTTTTCTACTTACTAAAAAAAAAAAAGAAAAAAAGTAAAAAAAATGGAAAACGAAAAAAAAAAAGATTATTTTTCAAGACAAAACAAGAAAGAGGAAACATATATATATTTTTTTTTTCTAAACTAGTTATTCTACTTAAAAAAAGAAAGGGCAGTACAAGAAACGGAAAGTAACGGTTCTTTTTTCAAAACCGCTTATTATATAAAAAAAACACGAAAAGAAAAGAGAAAAAAAGTGAAATTTACGAGACAGAAAACTATCTTTTAGCTTCAAGGTCATTAAGGTTGGACTTACTGTTACCGTGACCTCTGCTCTTGTAAGTTTTTGTTGCTGTTTTTGTTTACGTGTCTCCTGCATTCTCACTCTTATTATTTCTATCTCCCTCTCCCACACTCTTTTCTTTTTCTTGTTCTCTCTCATTGCCTTTCTATTTTCCATGAACTTGTACCGTTTCTCTTTAAATGTCTTTTTATCTATTTATCTATCTGTCTTCCCTTATGTCAGTCTGTCTATCTGTCTATCTATCCGTCTGTCAGTCTATCTATCTTCCGCTATGTCTCTGTCTCTACATTCTTCCTTCTTAGAAATGTGAAAATAGACCTTTTCATCATACTACTTTTAAAGGCATTTTTTTGTTTCAATTATTATATTTTTCTTCTTTACACCAGTATATATTATCTTTATTATCTTATTTAGCTTTGCTTATTATTATCTTTATCTTTTATCATTATCTTCATTATTCATCATTATGTTCGTTATTTATCAATACTTTAATAATTCATCATTCATCCCTATCCTTATTATTAATTGATTATTGTCTTCATTATCTATTATCTGGCATTATCTTTATCATCTTTTATCATCATCTTTATAATTCATCATTCATCATTATCTTTATTTTTCATTATTTATTATCATCATTATCTATTATTTGTCATTATCTTTATCTTTCATTACTTATCATCATCATTATCTATTATCTGACATCATTATTTATAATTATCATCATCTATTGTCTGTCATAATATTTATCTTTCGTTACTTATTTTCATCATCATTATCGGTCATTTATTATCTTTATCTATTATCACCATCTTTATCATTTTTCCCTTTTCCTTCCAGGTCGCTTTCGTGGCGTTCTTGGCCCATCGCGGCGGCGTCTGACCTCAAGCCCCGCCCACCCCGCGCCCACTTCAGCTTCTCATCGCTCTTCCACGGGCGTGATGAGCGCGATGGGCGGGATGCGCCCTCCGCCCACGAGCCCCCTCTGCGACGCCCACACGATGTCGTTCCCTTTTTGGATCTGTCGCCTCTGCGCCCACTCCCGCCCCCCGCCCATTCAGAAGCGGTTCCTCACGCCCCACGCGATGGCATGCCCCACCTGGATCTCCGCCCACCGCCCGTCCTGGCCCACCCGGATCCACCGCCTCATAGCCTACCTGCACCTCACACGCGGCCTGGCCCACCTTATGGCCCACATACAGGCCTAACCAACTCTGGCCCACCACTTCGTAACCTACGTGGACATCTAACCCACCCAGACTCACCTCCACATAGCCTACACGCGGACCTAACCCACCGCGACCCACCACCTCATAGCCTACGTGGACATCTAACCCACCCAAAATCACCTCCACATAGCCCACATGCAGACCTAACCCACCACGACCCACCTCTACATAACCTACATGCAGACCTAACCCACCACGACCCACCACCTCATGGCCTTCATGAAGACCTAACCCACCGCGACCCACCTTCACGCCCACCCTCTCCCCGCACCACTCGCCACTACAGTGATTCGGAACATGCGAGTGTGAGTACCTCCACGATGGCGCAAATCACGAGCTAAATTAAGAATTATGCAAATGAGATAGCTTAGTGGGATTAGTTATGAGAAAATATAGCAAAATGATATTTCCATTATCATTTATTGTTATGGATAGAATTATCGTATTCATCGCCATTTTGTTATAAGATCTTCGTTTTCATGGCTGTAGTGTCAATATCATCATTATTATTATTATGATATAGGTGATTGTGATACAAGCCATGGAAGATGAAGTTTGCAGCGTCCTGTCAAATATAACGATTTGTGTGTGTGTGAGTGTTTATGTGTGTGTGTGTGTGTGTGTGTGTGTGTGTGTGTGTGTGTGTGTGTGTGTGTGTGTGTGTGTGTGTGTGTGTGTGTGTGTGTGTGTGTGTGTGTGTGTGTGTGTGTGTGTACGTGTGTGTGTGTGTGTTATGTGCTGATTCATGTGTATGTTAGTATTTTTATCACTGCGTGTTAGTTTTAGCATTTGTGTGTGTTTGCGTGTCTGTATTTATGCGTTGTGTGTCTATCTGTTTGTTCTTCCACACGTGTGAACATGCAACAAAATGCAAACATCACTTTACTATTTACTTCAAAACTCATTCATTTTTTCTCTCCTTTTCAGGCGCACAAAAAACCTTACGAATTCGAGTACGGAGTCAAGGATGCTTACCACGGTACCTCTTACTCCAGGCAAGAGGAGAGTGACGGACACCATACCAAAGGGCAATACCAGGTAACGTTTGTCTCTTCTCTTTTATTCAGTTCTCTATTTCTTTTCTTTCTTCCCCTTCTTTCTTGTTCTGCTTCTGTGTTTCTTTCTGTCTTGCTCTTTCTTTCTTTTTCTTTCTTTCTGTCTGTCTCTCTCTCTCCATCTATCTATCTTTCTTCCCCCTCCCTTCTCTCTCTCTTTCTTTCTTCTCTTTCTTCTCTCTCCCTCTCTCTCTCTCTTCTCTTTCTTCTCTCTCTCTCTCTCTCTCTTCTCTTTCTTCTCTCTCTCTCTCTCTCTCTCTCTCTCTCTCTCTCTCTCTCTCTCTCTCTCTCTCTCTCTCTCTCTTCTCTCAGTTTTAACGTCATACCCCACTTATGACGTCATCTCTTACTGCTGACGTCACCCCGTAATAACGTCATCCCCACTGCTGACGTCATCACCCCATTTACGACGCCATCCTTCCATTATAACGTCATATCCCACTTATGACGTTATCTCTTACTGCTTACGTCATCAACCCACTTCTAACGTCATCCTTCAGTTATAACCATCTCTTACTGCCGACATCACTCCCACTGCTGACGTCATCAACCCACTTATCCTTCAGTTATAACGTCATCTCCCATTTACAACGTCATCGCTTACTGACGTCCTCACCCCATCAATAACGTCATCCCCACTAATACGTCATCACCTCACCTATAACGTCATCTCCCACTTATAACGTCATCACTTACTGACGTCATCACCCCATTAATAACGTCATTAATACGTCTTCGCCCCACTTAGAACGTCATCCTTCAGTTATAACGTCATCTCCCACTTACTGCCGACGTCGCCCCCACTGCTGACGTCATCAACCCACTTACGACGCCATCCTTCAGTCATAACGTCATCTCCCACTTATAACGTCATCGCTTACTGACGTCACCCCCCATTAATAACGTTATCCCCTCTAATACGTCATCGCTCCACTTATAACGTCATCCTTCAATTATAACGTCATCTCCCACTTATGACGTCATCTCTTATTGCTGACGTCACTCCCTAATAACGTCCTCCCCACTGCTGACGTCATCAATCCACTTCTGACGCCACCCTGTAATAATAACGTCATATCCCACTTGTAACGTCATCTCTTAGTGCTGACGTCACCCACTAATAACGTCATCCCCACTCCTGACGTCATCACCCCACTTCTAACGTCATCCTTTAATTATAACGTCATTTCCCACTATAACGTCATCTCTTACTATCGACTTCATCCCAACCAATACGTCATCATCCCACTTATAACATCTTCCACGTATAACGTCATCGCTTACTGACGTCATCACCCCATTAATAACGTCATCCTTCAATTATAACGTCATCTCCCATTTATGAGGTCATCTCTTACTGCCGACGTCATCCCCGCCAATACGTCATCACCCCCTTACGACGTCATCCCCTCTAATACGTCATCGCCCCACTTCTAACGTCATCCTTCAATTATAACGTCATCTCCCACTTATGACGTCATCTCATTGCTGACGTCACCCCCTAATAACGTCCTCCCCACTGCTGACGTCATCAATCCACTTCTGACGCCATCCTTTAATAATAACGTCATATCCCACTTGTAACGTCAGCTCTTAGTGCTGACGTCACCCCCTCATAACGTCATCAACCCACTTCTAACGTCATCCTTCAATCATAACGTCATCTGCTTATGACGTCATCCCCACCAATACGTCATCAACCCCCTTACGACGTCATCCCGCAGGTGAGGCTCCCCGACGGGCGCCTCCAGACGGTCATCTACCGCGCGGGCGTCGACGGCTTCCACGCCGAGGTCGTGTACGAGGGAGAGCCTCACTATCCGAAGGGGAAGCCTCTGGAGGGTTCCTTGCCGTCCGCCCGTCCCCCGTCGCCCGCCCACGCCGCCAAGCCTCCTCATGCCGTGTCTAAGCCGGTTTACACGTCGCCGAAGCCGGTTTACACGACGCCGAATTCGGTCTTTTCCATTACGGGAAAGCCGGTTCATACTCTGCCGAAAATAAGCTTCACCACATTTAAGCCAGCCTCCTACGCCTCAGTCCACGGCGCACCACACCACACTAAGCCAAAGCCGATTCTCAGCACGCCAAAGCCAGTCCATGCCTCGCCAAAGCCAATTCACACGACATCGAAGCCATTTCATACAACTCTGAAGTCAGTTCATGGTACACCAAAGCCAGTCCATGGTACGTTAAAGCCATTCATTACAACACCAAAGCCAGTCCATGGTACGTTAAAGCCATTCAGCCAGTTCTTTCAAGCCAGCTATCACGACACCGAAGCCAGTCCACGGTGCTTTAGAGCCATTCTTCACAACACCAAAGCCAGTTCACAGTACTTTCAAACCCATTCACACTACAGCAAAGCCAGTCCTCAGCACATTAAAAACAGTGCTCACATCTCCCAAGCCAGTTCACAGTACTTTCAAGCCAGCTATCACGACACCGAAGCCAGTTCACACTACACCACATGTCACACCAAAGCCAATCCACAGCACACTCTATACTTTAGCAAGGCCGATCAAAACCACTTCGAAGCCATTCCTAGGTCAAATCACATCTAAGCCACACCACGCTACGTCCGGCCCACTGCTCACCACACCAAAGCCACTCCACTCCACTACTCTTGGACCAGACTTTCACTCCACTCCGCTGTCACTGTTCACCAAAACTCCCGAACAGTTTTTCGGCATCGATCCAAGCCACCCTAAGGAACCCGTGCCTGTTTACATCGTTACAGGAAAGCCATTCTCCACCACGCTAAAGCCAGCTTACCACGTCAGTCCAGAATCGATTTACCACACTGCCAACCAGGAACTCTTCCGAATTACAGCGAAGCCTTCTCTTGCCACAACCCAGAAGCCAGGATTCCAAAATACACCCAAATCGGTTCATACTGTGTCACCAAAACCGACACACCACACTTCCCCGAAGCCACTCCATGTAAGTAAGCCAAACGTCGTAACTACACCCGCGACAGTAAGCCTCGGAAAGGTCCCACTTTCTCCAAACAAAGGACCACTTGTCCCTACCAAAGGACTTGTTGATCCAGTACACCAAGGCATAAAACCTGTCCTCCATAATCCGCCACCGATTACACATCCGAAGGAGCCAGTCCATCACAAGGATCCGATTTTGCATGAAAAACCTCCACCCATTCCCCAGACGACGAGCCTCCCTCCCCTTGCAGACAAGCCCTTCGCCCCGAGTCTTCCGCCGACCTTGGCACCGCCTCCAGTCCCGAACCTCCACACGTCGCCCGTACCCCATCAGGGCACCAAGGGAGAACACGCACCAAATTTAGCCATCCAGACAGACCCTCATCTTGCACTTACGCCCACAACGACTATACGACCTCCGCAGGTGCCCTTGGGTGTCACGTTGCCAACGCAATTGCCGGATTTCGGGCCGTTGCCTAAACCCAAGCCGATTCTTGTTCCGCACGCCGAAGCCTCGCCTGAGCACCCTCTGCTACCTCGCCCGACTAGACCACACCACGGACTTGGCACACGTGTCCCCCTTCACACCTCATCCAAACTCCCCGTGACATCCATTCCAACAAGACCAACGATTATCCCCGGTGGCGTTCCAGTCTCCCAGGCCTTGCCTCATCCAGCAAGGCCACACAATGGCCACGGCCTCATTCCAGTTTCCCAATCCGTTCCTAGTCTTCCACCAAGACCACACAATGGTGATCGCCTCATCCCGCATTCCCCACCGTTCCCAAATAAGCCCGTCAAGACCCGCCCAACCCTAATACCACACAGCGTGCAAGAACACAGCCTGCCGCATTCCCTGTCCGACCTCCCTCCAGAGCCCCTCCCGCCACGTCCACACGAGGAGAAAGACCGCCTTCCGCCCTTCCACTCACTATCAGATCGTCCTCTAAGGCCCACTCGCATTAAGGACACGCAGTCCCCATTCAGACTGCCCTTGGAAACTCAGTCGCCGATACCTGAAGGCGAAGCCACCCTATTCACGTCCTCGCCAAAGCCAACGCTGACGCCGCCCTCTTCCATACTCCCGACGGACGAAATCCACTCTCTCCTCGAGGGACCTTTAAGCCCCCTCGTCACTCCCGACCCCTTCAGCATACACGCTCAGTCCGCCACTGGCTCGCACCCCCTTGTGACGGAGCCAGCGGTGGCGGACGACCTCCACCTCCGACTGAAGTTCAAGGAGCCGCTGTTTCGTTCGGACAGGCCCCTGCTCGCGACGTCTCGAATAAAACTCGAATCTCGGGAAAAACTCGAGGACTCGGGTGATTCTGAGGTCGATTCGCGCTGAAGTTCTAAATGAAGATATTTGCTATTAGTGAAAATAAGTATATTAGAGACGTCGAGTATGCATAGTCAGAGTCATGTGATTTAGGGTAGTTGTGTCAGGACACTGAGGACAGAAACAAGAGCATCACATATTATTTATATTTATAAATGTAATATTGATATGCAATTGGAAATAATTGCAGTAGGTGATGTGTCGCAACAAGAAAAATCATATTATAAGCATTTAGTTGAAGATATCTGGTTATCTCTTCTGCTATATACTCAAGGTCAATGTACACTGTAAGTTGATGGACAATGATTGCATAACGACAATACTACAGAGTTGTATAAATATTCTCATAACCTGCCAACATCATCTACGCAACATGCTTTTAAATCACGGTTCTTTCTCTCTCTCTTGCCAAACCTATTGAGAGGGATGTAAGACCGAACTGCACAATGCAAATTTCCTAAAGTATATGTTGGCAGGATCATGGTAGATCAAAAAGAGAGGAAAAGAAATAAATTAATTTTCGATATCATTTTGTTAGGAATTTATTGTTCTCAGCAAGTAGATGAAATAAGAAAGAATGTTGTATTATATTATGTACAGTTGTATATTATTATCATTACATTGTCAAAGATAAAATAATTTTTCCCATAAAACTGCTAGTATTGTTTTGCATTCATTAGAAGACTAGTCAAAACATAGCTTAGATCTACGCATGCCTTCTAAGTTATTACTTAGATTAATAAATAGATAAATTAAGTGTGTTATGTTACTGTTGATTC
>NW_020870160.1:47500-56156 GCF_003789085.1 Penaeus vannamei | reverse complement strand
TGATTTTCTAAAACTTTTCAACGCTCTTTTTTACATTTTATTCTCGATCTCGATCATCGTCTCTTGCTATCTCTCTCCGTTCTTATTTTTCCTCTCCATTCGGACCTTTTTTCTCACTATTTCTCCACCTCTGCCTCATCTCTCATCTTCTCAATATCCTTACTTTAATCATAAATAAATAAGAGAAGTAAAAAAAAAGAAAATTAAAAAATATATATATATATTTTATAATAAAAAAAATATAAAAAATTCTCTTTTCTTTTTTTTTTTTTTTTTTTTCTTTTTTTTTAGTCTGATGTCGGTTTATGCAAATTTACAGCTTACTGTCAACTGCCTTCTGGAGTTGTTGTTTTTTCAAGGAAAGTGGTAGTAAGAGGTTTTTTTTCTTTAATGGGGTTTTGTTGTTCTTTGTTTTTATATTTGTTTGTTTTTTCTACATTCCATTTTTCCGTCATTTTCTTTTTTTCCCCTCTCTTTTGTTCTTCATTTTTGCTTTCTGCATAACCTCTCTTATTCCTTTATCTTTTTCCTTTCGTTTTTAATCTATGATTTTCTAAAACTTTTCAACGCTCTTTTTTACATTTTATTCTCGATCTCTTACATTTCTTCTTCCTATTCCCTATCTATTCTCTATCTATTTCTCTCCGTTCTTATTTTTCCCCTCCTTTTGGACTGTTTTCTTACTATTTCTCACCTTCTCAATATCCTTACTTCACTTCCCTATTCTCATCCTCTTTGCCTCACATTTCGAATTTCTTTGCCTCACTTCCCTTTACCCTTTTCACTTTTAGCTTCCTTGAATAACTTCCCTGTTCTCCACTTCCTTGCCTCATTCTCCTCTTATTAACCTACAACTTGCCTCATTACTTTATTCGCAACATTTTGGCTCATTTTCTTATTTTTCTTCCTTTCCCTGTTATCCACTTCCTTGCCTCATTCTCCTCTTCTCAGTCTGCTGCCCACATCCTCATTTTTGCCTCATTTCTTTATTCTCAACTTCCTTGGCTCGTTTTCTTATTTTCTTCCTTTCCCTATTCTCAACTTCCTTGCCTCTTTTCCTAGTTCTCAAATTCCTTGCCTCCTTGCTTTATTCTCAACTTAGTTTCGTTCTTTAATTACGCTCAACATCCTACTTTCTTTCTCATATATTTCCTCCTTTCTCAATCTTTAAGCTTCTTTCTGTTTTTAAGGCAATTATAGATGGAGCACCGCTATTTCTTCCTTATTTGAACAAAATCCTTTTCTTCTGTTTCTTTTTGCCCTGCCTTTATCTCTTTCTTTCACTTCCTTTCTATTATGTTCTCCACTTCTTCGTCTAGTCCTGCCTTTCCCTCTTTCTAAACTCTTTCCTTTCTTTCAAATTCTTTCTTCCTATTCTTGCTTGTTATTGCGTTATCTTATCTCACAATGTTTTTAGTTTTGTTTGTCTCTCTCTCTCTCTCTCTCTCTCTCTCTTCTCTCTCTTCTCTCTCTCTCTCTCTCTCCTCTCTCTCTCTCTCTCTCTCTCTCTCTCTCTCTCTCTCTCTCTCTCTCTCTCTCTCTCTCTTTCTCTCTCTCTCTCTCTCTCTCTCTCTCTCTTCTCTCTCTCTCTCTCTCTCTCTCTCTCTCTCTCTCTCTCTCTCTCTCTCTCTCTCTCTCTCTCTCTCTCTCTCTCTCTCTCTCTCTCTCTCTCTTTCTCTCTCTCTCTCAACCACCCCACTCAAACTTCCTATCTTCAACACTCTTTATTCCTTTCCCCTATTAACTTTTCGGCCTCCCTCCCTCCTTTCTTCCCTCCTTCTTTCCTTCCTTCCTCCTCTCTTTTTCGCAACACAAGAGGATTATTTTTTTTTCTTGTTCTTCTTTACCTATCCGTCCGTCTTCCCTTCCTCTTCTCTCCCTCCCTCCCTCCTTCTGTCCTTTCCCCATCCCTCATTCCGTCTCTCGCTTCCTCCTTCCTTCCTCCCTTTCTCTATCTCTACCCCCTCCCTCCATCTTTCTCTATCTTCCTTCCATCCCTTCCTCCCTCCTTCCTTTCTTTTTTTCCATGCCTCCATCCTTTCCCCTCCATCCTTCCTTCACTCTCTCCCTCCCTCCTTCCTTCCCTCCCTCCTCCTTTTCCTACCTCGTTCTTTTGCCCTCCCTCAAGCCTTTTCCCCTCCATTCTTCCTTCCATCTCTTCCTCCCTCCATTCTTCCTTCCATCTCTTCCTCCCTCCTTTCTTCCTCCTTCCTCCTCTGCCTCCATCTCCCTTCATTTCATCAGAACAACCAGAGGCGAAACGCTCTTATATTTTTAAGCAAAATCTTTCCTCTTTGTAGTCCTTCCCTCTCTCTCTCTCTCTCTCTCTCTCTTCTCTCTCTCTCTTTTCCTCTCCCTCCCTCCCTCCCTCCTTTCCCCTCCCTCCCTCTCTCTCTCTCTCTCTCTCTCTCTCTCTCTCTCTCTCTCTCTCTCTCTCTCTCTCTCTCTCTCTCTCTCTCTCTCTCTCTCTCTCCCTCTCTCTCTCTCTCTCTCTCTCTCTCTCTCTCTCTCTCTCTCTCTCTCTCTCTATCTATCTATCTATCTATCTATCTATCTATCTTCCTCTCTCTTCCTCTCTCTTCCTTTCTCTTCCTCTCTCTTCCTCTCTCTTCCTCCCTCTCTCTCTCTCCATCTCCTCAAGAACCCGAACCCAAAGAGCGTAAGATATTGACATTTCATCCTCGATCGACTAAAACCGACTATCTGGTCCAGATACCGGATGTTAATCTATGACTGGCGACGGTGTTGAACTGTGACTGGCGACGTTGTTAAAGTATGACTGGCCACTGTACTGAACTGTGACTGGCGACTGTGGTAATTATGATTAGCGACTCTGTTGAACTGTGACTGGCCACTGTACTGAACTGTGACTGGCGACTGAGTTAACTATGATTAGCCACTCTGTTGAACTGTGACTGGCGACGGTGTTAAAGTATGAGTAGCGACTGTGTTGAACTGTGTTATTGATGTTGTTGTTGTTGTTGTGTGTGTGTGTGTGTATGAAGTGAAAAAAATACATATACATACATACATGTATACATATATATGTGTGTGTTTATATACATATATAAATGTATAAATACATACAGACATATATGTATGTGTGTATATAAATAGATGTTTAGAAATATATGTCTATACATTTTGATGAGATCCAGTTATTTGATTTTTCATTGAAATTCATTAAATTCAAGCTCTCACACCTTGACTCGGTGTCTTCATGCTGATTAAGCCCCCTGGACGTCAGCGCAAAACGGCTTCTCTACACGGACTTCAGCGCCGTTCGTGTAGGCTCTCCTTCCCATGCTTCCGATTCTGGCGCTTCCTCTTCCTCTGCTCCGCTCTTTCCCGCTCACGCTCGTCTCCGCCTTTGAGCGCGTCTTCGACCCAGTCCCACAGGGTGTGCTGGGAGTCCGGAACGTAGAACTCTTGGTCGGTCCTGTTCTCCACAATATCATCGATGACCTTGGCGGCCGGTCGAGCAACCCCACCGCTTTAGCAGACAGTTTGAAGACCGTCGCCTCCGGGGTTTACGTCACGTAGACTTCCGCTCCGCTCAGCGCCTACACGTGGTTCAACTCGTTCCTGGAAAGCGTTTACTCGGATGGGTAAACGAGGTCGCGATAGACCCTCTTGTTTAAATCCGTGACGACCTCGATCATGAAGTCAATGGCGGTTTGGATCGCTTCCGGGGTGGGGCCCTGGATAACGACTTGCTTTTGGTTCATTCCGCGAATCGGCACGAATATATTTGTGCCGGGACTCTATCCGTTTACGCGTCCGCCTCGAGTCAGCGGTGGACAGCGGGGCATACTTGGCCTCAAGCTCATCCTCGGCCCGGACGGCGCTGTCTACCCTGCGGCGGCGAGGCAGAATGGGCGTCCTGTGAGGATTTGGATTGGGTTGCGCCCCATTGAGCTGCGCCCTTCGCTTTTGACCGGGTCGCGAAGACCCACTTGTGTCAGGCTTCTTTTCCTGCTTCTAAGTGGCTTGGGAAGGCTGTCTGTCTCCCTCCCTCCCGGCTCTCTCTCTTATATATTTACACACACACACACACACACACACACACACACACATATATATATATATATATATATATATATATATATATATATATATATATATATATATATATATATATATATGTATGTATGTATGAGTCCACAGTCACACGGACACGCACCCAGCCACACACACAGCCAGACGCACATCAGCGAGTCTCATTCATCTCGGCGGACGCAGGGCTAGAGTCAATACAACATGCCAATCACGGAAGATCAAGCAGTAATCCTCTGATAAATCCTTCCACTTCATTACAGACACGTGTCTACATTTCGGCTCTCATTCATTACGCACACGTGTCGACATTTCGTGTCTTATCCATTACGCGTGTCTGTGTTTTTTTCTTTCTTATATTACGTTAAAAAGGTTATATCTGCATTCGTTTTCTCTTCTGTGCACATGTCTGCTCATTTGTTTTGTCTTGTGTTACGAAACAATTTTTTTCTTCCTTTTTTTTACACATATTCTGCTCATTTGTTTTGTCTTTTTTTTTTTTTTTTTTTTTTTTTTTTTTTTACACATATCCACATTTCCTTTCTCGTTTTTATGCTCACATGTCTATACGTTTATCACCCATTGCGTACACGTGTCTATATTCACCCTTCCAGCCTTGCGTTATGTGAGTACGTTTCACCTTCCTCTTTTATGTGTACTTCTTTCCTCTCGTATTATGTACTTATTACATTTCATTTCTCCTCCATTACGTACATATGTCCACATTTAACCCCTCCTCCTTTCTGTACACGTCCATAATGATGTACACAGGTCTACATGTCTACCTTTAACCTTTCCTCCATTCCGTGTCGACGATTCATTTCATCTGCATTACCCGTATATGTCTACATTTCATGTCTCCTTTAACTTCCATGTTCCTTTAAATTCCATGTTTCCTTTAAATTCCATATCTTGTCCTTTAAATCCAATGTTCACTGTAAATTCCGTTGGTCGTCCTTTAAATTACATGTTTCCTTTAAATTCCGTGTGTCGACCTTTAAATCCCTTATTTTCTTTAAATTCCGTATCTCGTCCTTTAAATTCTATGTTTCCTTTAAATTCCGTGTGTCATCCTTTACATTACATGTTTCTTTTAAATTTCATGTCTCGTCCTTTATGTCCCGTTACCTTTAAATCCCATATTATCTTTAAATTTCGTAACTCCTTTAAATTACATTTCTTTTCCAACATTTCATTTTTATTTCTCGGTCTCCGATACCGATAACACAGGCGAATACACGTAAGATAAGTTTTTATATGTAATTAGGAATTCTGAATAAGCATTGATACTAGAGAGGAAGTTGGGAAAATCATTATGTGAAATAGTAATGGGAATTCAAGTGTATCTACATGAATAGCAGAAATACGCAGACTGAAGAGATATGATAACTTGATGACGGCATTGGAATATTCACGTACATTCATGCCCATGTAGACACACACACACGCATACAAACATACAAACTCAACACACACACACACACACACACATACAAACTCAACACACACACACACAGACGCACGCACACACATAACAAACACATCCACCCCCCCCCCCTTAAAATAAACCACATACAGTCACCCCCAAAAGCACATTCCCCACACCCCACCCCACCCCACCCCACCCACTCAAAAAAAAAACAGCCACAAGCAGCAACGCTTTTCAACCGAGCAACTTAAACTTGTTTTTTCCCCCAAGTTTTCAGATCTCAGCAGCTGTTTCATGTCCCACTATTACGCCTTAATGCCCCACGCTTGCACTTCTCTAACGCGTTTTCGCTGTAGTTATGAAAATTAAATGAGAACTGTAATCCAAGCAGAGAGAAAGTGAGAAAGAGAGTGGGGGAAATAGAGGGAGGGAGAGGGGGAAGGGGGGAGGGGTAAGGAAGTGGAGAGAGAAGCTGGTAGGAGGAGGAGGAATGGAGAGAGAGAAAGGGGAAGGTAGAGAGGAAGATAAGGTGCGGGAAGACGGAGGGTAAAGAGCAGAGGGAGGAAGGTATAAAGAGAGAGAAAGGAAGGGAAATAATGAGAGAGGGAGAGGGAGGCAGAGCATCGAAAAGACAGTAAAAAATAGAGAGAGAGAGAGAAGTAGCAAGAGAAAGAAAGTTACATAGAGAGAGACGCAATTTCCATCTCTATGCCAACGCCACTTTTCTACCTTGTTTGCCTCGGACCCTGACTCCCAAACGAACCTTCCTCCCACTTAATATATGGGCATTTAATCGACCTGCCTTCGACCTGCCTTCGACCCCGCATCCTAGAACCTTCACATGATCGTCGTTCACGCAACATCCATGCAATCCACCTAGAATGTGGACCAAGAAGATCGAACTAAGTGAGCCATCCGTCTTCCAGGTAAGAGGCTAATCCACCCTTCGCTGCGGTGCTTTTGTGCTTGTTTGCACCACGCAGCGTTCGGGCAGACGCGGTAGCTTGCAGGAGGAGAGAGAGCCAGCGAGCAGCAGTGGCAAAAGGCCCTTTATATTGCTCCGTTAAACCCTTGGAACCCGGTTTTCTCCCGACGCCGACTCCACCTCCCGACGCCGACTCCACCTCCCGACGCCGACTCCACCTCCCGACAACGCACCGAGAACGCCATCAACACTGGTCTTGTAGAGTGAATTATATCGGAATTTCTGACGGTTTTCCCTCAGCGGTTCTTCCGGTCGCATGATACTTTTGTGTACCTCTGTAACACCAATTCACCGCTGTCTTATTACATTCATTATTTCGTATTATTTATCCTTATTATTTACAATCTGTGCTCCGTTTTGTGTGTTTGTCTGTTTATTTATTCATCTATGCCTTTCCAAAGCATTATTTGATTATTCATTCCCTAATCCTAACTGTTTATGGAATGAATTAATGCTACTACTAATAGTACTGTACATGCAAAAGCACACGAATAAACATGATTTAAAAAGGATCATATAATGAAATGAAACAAACAAGATGTTAAACGCTGATGTTAAACTCACAAGGTATTTCAACATTTAAATGAGAATACGCAACCTGTCTAGAGAGGGAGAAAGAGGAAAAAAGAATAAGAAATGGAAACAAAAGAGAAAGAAGCGAGAGAAGGAGAGGGAAAGAAATAAGAGATAGAGAAAGTAAAAGGAAGAAAACAAAAGGAAAGTCAGAGAGAGGGAGGAAGAGGGAGAGAGAGAGAAAGAGAGACGATGGGGAAGGAAGGGAGAGAGAGTTAAGTATTCATCATCCAGAAGAAAGAGATAAAGAAAGTAAAAGGAAGAAAACAAAAAGAAAGTCAGAGAGAGAGAGAGGCAGAGACAGAGAGGAAGAGAGAGAGACAGACAGACAGACAGAGAGGACGAGAGAGAGAGAGTTAGGGAGAGAGAAATAGATAGATTTACATAATGGAGAGTTAAGTATTCATCATCCAGAAGGGTATATTTTTTCTACCATTACGCAACTCTATAAGCTACAATAGGTTAGGCTAACCTTTAACGATAGATCATCCTGACCTTCGATTCAATAATGGATAAGTTTCAATGGAGCTTTAATACGTAATTTAAAGATTATTTTATAATAATTATAATAATAAATAATAATAATAATAATTAATAATAATAATAATAATAATAATAATAATAATAATATAATAATAATAATAATGTAAGTGATAATGAATGTTATCAAGTGCGTCATAAAGTGCGTTTGTCTGAAAGCATGATTAGCATGGTTACTAAATTTGCAATGAATATATAAACACAAATACGCATACAGATATGTATGTGTGTATATACATGTATATATGTGTATATATATATATGTATATGTGTGTGCGTGTGTGTGTTTATGTATGTGTGTGTGTACGCATGTGTGTGTATGTATGTGTGTGTGTTTATGTATGTATATGCGTGTATGTGTAGGAAAACATCTACAATATGATATATAATGAAACCGTCCCATTACGAACTCACCGAACTGACAGCACGAGAAAAATAATTGATTTGACAAGATTTGGCTCCGAATTTCCCTTCTCATTACCCGTAGCCATAAACACTGATCGCACAGCCAAAGCATTCCTCTAATCCTTTAAGCTCCCATCGCCTGGCAATCAAATTAATCAGAAAAGGGGAGCCAAAATTGTCATACAATTAGTATACAAGAGCGACCATCTCTCTTCATTTCTTTTCTCTCTTCTTTCTTTTCATTCTTTATCCATTCTATATTTTTCCTCAAATTCAATCTACCTCTTATTTTTCTTTTTCTTTTTTTTCTCTCTCTCTCTTTTGTTCTTTTCTCTCTTTTCTCTTTTTTCTTTATCATCCATTCCAAACTCATTTCCTCTCTCAAAAACACTCTTACCTCCATTTTTCTTTTTTTCTTTTTTTTTTTGTGTGTGTCTCTTCTCTTTGTCAAGGAAATCAAAGGGTATCATTAAGCCAAGGTAGAATAGCTAGCGAGGCCCCCAATACCTTCCTTACACGTGGCTTCAGCTGATCCACGGTCGCTGGCTTGCCTCGCTCCCCAATCCCCTTTTCAAATCTCTGGGTCGCAGATGTCTCCTGATTTGGTAGAGAGGGAGATTAGGATTAGTTCGTATTAACGAGGTTATCAGGTCGGCTTTTCCTTTGTG
>NW_020870160.1:35000-37500 GCF_003789085.1 Penaeus vannamei | reverse complement strand
TTTTTTTTCCAGTAGGTTTACGTCCTTTTGCGCACAAATTATGTGGCATCTTGATGTTTCTTATCTCTCTCCTCTCCCTTCTCCTGGTCGGAAACGCATTTTATCTTGTTCAACCTCCTACATAAAGGCCGGAGAGAATAAATATTAATAATAATAAGAAAAAATGGAGCAAGGCATAATTACATTAGAGCTTCCTTCAAATTATACTGCGATTATTCTGGGCATACTCGTAGTTCTTTCTTACCTACTTGACGGAATCACTCCTAACTCTTTGGATCCAATCTTATAACCCAGATTTTGTTTCGGGGTTTCTATTTTTCTACGCCCGAGTTATTTATTCATCTCTGTTACATGGCGGTTGACTGGCTGTGTGCTCAGCTGCTGGCACTGTATGGTGCTCACTTGTGCCACCGCGATGGAACTGGGCGGCAGTCTTGCCCTCGCCCGCCTTGCCCTACGGGTGCTCTGTAGCTGCATCGTCTTCAGACCAGTGGACCGTGGTGGCGCATACTGGTCCACGCCCAACCCCGGCATCGTATCCGTGAGGCATAGTTTCCCAGAAACCTCCACCTATACATTCTGTATTACCCTGCCTCTTTTCTCCCGGTTATTGCCCGCTTAAAAAGTATATTTTAGATATGGTGACTTTAGGAAATTATTCATCGCGTTAGGAAAACTCCCAATTTTTTGTTCCAGGAATTTCGTTCGTGTCGACTCGACTACTCGCTGGTACACGCCATCTTGTTACACTTCTAATCATGGCATGCAGAATCACTAACTAATTTCTTAATAGAATCCAACAATCAGAAGTCTTTTATTATAAAAGGCCCTCGATTTAACATTACTCCAATGTATGGTCCTATGAAATCTCGGCTACGTCTTGAGGACTCATTCTTTACGTCTCATTACTCTTCTCTCTCTCTCTCTCTCTCTGTCTCTCCTCTCTCTTCTTCCTCTCTCTGTACTCTCTTCTCTTCTCTCTTCTCTCTCTTGTCTCTCTCTCTTCTCTCTCTCTCTCTTCTCTCTCTCTCTCTTCTCTCTCTCTCTCTCTCTCTCTCTCCTCTCTCTCTCTCTCTCTCACCTCTCTCACACTCTCCTCTCTTCTCTCTCTCTCTAATTCCTCTATCTTATTTTCTTATATTTTTCTGTATTATATCTATAATCTGTGTCCCTCTCTCTATCGCGCTCTATCTATCTATCTATTTGTATGTCTGTGTGTCTCTCTCTATCTGTCTGCCTCTCTCTCTCTCTCTCTTCTTCTTTCTAATATGTGTATGCATTTTTTTTTTTTTTTTTTTTTTGCATGAAAAATGCGAAAAATAAAGGAACATGTAAACGCAGCAAGCACTTTCGAAGAGGAAAAAAATGAGAAAAGGAAGGGAACGAGGGAGGAAGGAGGGAAAGAGGGGGAAATAAATTAGATTTTTTTTCGTCTTCTCCCTCTCTCTCCTCCTCCTCCACTCTTCGTTCCTTTTATTTAGCACCGACTTCTCCTTTCCCTGATTTAGTGTCCCTATCCCTACTCCTTCTAACTGACCCTCCCCTTTTCACCCCCCCCCCCCTCCTCCTTCTCCTTACTATCCTCACTCCTTACTCTCCAAATCTTCCTTACCCCTTACCCTACCCCCCTCTTCCCCTCTACCCTTCCACTACTCCACCTACCCCCCTCCTCCTCTTGGAAAAGAAGAGAGAGAGAGAGAGAGAGAGAAGAGGAGAACGAGAGGATATGAGAAACAGACAGTGACAAAAGTGAGAGAGAGAGAGAGATAGACAGAGGCTTAAAAATAGAAAAAAAAGACACAGAGACAGAAAAACAGAGTAAAAAAAAAAAGCTCAGAAACATAATAGAAGTAAACACAAAAAGAAAGACAAAAAAAAAAAACAGAAACAGAAACAGAAAGAAAGAGAGAAAGACAGAAAATAAGAAAATATCGTCTCCTTCCTTCCCGTACACGAGGCAAGAGCACCAAAGTTCCTAATTGCAAAATTCTCCTTCTGCGAAATATATAAAGGCAGCTGAATGAATGAATGCCTTCGTTGTTGCAAAAAGGAACGCGGAATAGAAGTTATTACAGGTCTATTACAGGCTTGAGATTGCTGGTTTATAAGCTAGGAGTCAATGGTTTATTAACTTGGAATTTCTGGTTTATAAGCTAGGAATCAATGGTTTATAAACTTGGAAACTGGGTAATTTTCTGGTAAGCTAGGAATTCAATCATTGCTGGGCTATCAATGGCTTGGTTTATTAACTTGGAATTTCTGGTTTATAAGCTAGGAGTCAATGGTTTATTAACTTGGAATTGCTGGTTTATAAGCTTCGAATCAATGGTTTATAAACTTGGAATTACTGGTTTATAAACTTGTAATTTTCTGGTTTATAAGCTAGGAGTCAATGGTTTATCAACTTGGAATTACTGGTTTGTAAGCTTGGAATCAATAGTTTATAAAATTGGGATTGCTGGTTTATAAGCTTGGAGTCAATGGTTTATTAACTTGGAAT
>NW_020870160.1:25000-30000 GCF_003789085.1 Penaeus vannamei | reverse complement strand
ATTCTTACTACATATATATATAAGTACACATACAAACACACATACATAAGAGCGCACAATGCACAAATAGATGCGCTCAAATGTGTCTCGCTTTTTAACAGTACTCTCCCACGCAGTAATTCCACTTTAATTTTATTTCTTGACATATCGATGAAGCTGGGACCTCCTAAAGATTAAAATTCTTCATCCAAGACCTTTATAATACACTCCCCCCTTCATTATACTTACCATAATGTCACCATTCTTATCTCTTATCTCAGTATCATTATCACTACCATAGAGTCATTTGAGTTTCAATAATGTCATGACCATGCTGGCATTATCATCATTATGGTGCCTTCATTATACTTACCATAATGTCACCATTCTTATCTCTTATCTCAGTATCATTATCACTACCATAGAGTCATTAGCGCTTTCATACTGCCCTTACCATGCTGTCATTTATAGTGCCATTATCATTTTCGATAGTGTCATTATGATCAGCATTGTCATTATCATTACCAGAGTGCCATTGACATTACCAGTATCATTATAATTATCATAATATCATTGTCATTTTCATAGTCACATTACCATTACCATAGTTTAATTAACATTACCAGTATCATTATAATTATCATAATATCATTGTCATTTTCATAGTCACGTTATCATAACCATAGCGGCACTAACATTACCAGTGCCATTATAATCATCATAGTATCATTGCCATTTCCATAGTGACATTTATCATTAAAATGTTGTCATCATCATCTTAATCCGTCTTCTCTATTTCTTATGTTGCTTTGACACATCGTGACCTTTCTCATTTTGCTCAATCTTGTACCTGAATGTTTATTAGTTAGATATTACTTCTTTTTGACACGTTAAAGATTTTAGCCTGATTGATATCCCCTTAGGTAAGCATCCAATATGTGCATGAAGTATTGTCATGCAGATGTGTTTATATGTTTCATGACTCGCGTTTGATTTCCCTTGTGTAGCTTCATTCTCGCTTATTATGTGCATTTCAGGGAAAGAGAGAGAAAAAGGAAGAAATGAGAGAGAGAGAGAGAGAGACATACAGATAGACAGAAAGGTCGATTAGCTAAGAGAGAGAGAGAGAGAAAGAGTGAGAAAGTGAGAAAGAGAGAGAGAGAGAGAAGGGAAAGGAGGAAGGGATAAAAGAAAAGATATAGAAAGATATATATAGAGAGATAGACAGATAAATAGAGAGCTATATAGATAGATAATTTGAGAGAAAGAAAAGGAAAGAGAAAACAGAGAGAAAACGAGGATGGGAGAATACTAAATAAACAAATTTTGCTAATACCATCGACGAAGCTGACAAAAGACGAATCGTATCTACTCCCACGGTGCGTCCTCACCCTTCCCCACCCCCCCCCGGCATTCCTTGCACCTCCCCTTTTCCTCCTCTTCCTCTTTCTCTCTTCTCACCTCCCATTTCCATCCTCTCCTCTACCTCCTCATATTTCCTTCCTCTTCCCTCCTTCCTCTCCTCTCTCCTCTTTCCTCCTGCTTCCCTCCTCCCTTCCACTTTTTACTCCTTCTCTCTCTTCTCCCACCTCTCCTCCCACCCCCTTCCTCCCTCTCCTTCTTCTCCCACCCCTACCTCCACCCCCCTCCCTCCTCCCTCCTCCTCCTCTCCCTCTCCTCCACCCCCTACCTCTCCCCCTCCTCCCTTCCCATTTCTTCCCATTTTCCTTCTTCCTCTCTCCACCCTCCCACCTCTCCTCCCCCTACTTCCTCCCCTCCTCCTCCTCCCTCTTCATCCCTCCTCCTCCTCCTCCCACCTACCTCCCCCCCTTCCTCCCTCCCCCTCTCCCTCCTCCCCTCCTCCTCCTCTTCTTCCCCCATTCTTCGACCTCCTTCCTTCCTCAACGAAGGAGAAAGTCGCTCATACAATGGCCTCCTGATTGCCTCATTATCATAAGAACAGCTTGCTTAATAACCTGCAGGATGGTCTTCTGGGGGTTCGAGATCGCATCCTAAGAGGCTGAGGATCGACTCTAAGGCGGATCGAATCGGCTCATTATTCTCTCTTTTTTTTTTTTTTTTTTTTTTTTTTTTTTAGTTGTATGTCTTTGTCTTTTTTTTTTGTCTTTTTTCTTTTTTTCGGTGTCTTTCTCTCTTTCAGTGTTTGATGTTTTTTTTTTCTCTCACTCTCTCAATCTCTTTCTTTCCCTCCCCTCTTCTCTCTCTCTCCTCTCTCTCTCTCTCTCTCTCTCTCTCTCTCTCTCTCTCTCTCTCTCTCTCTCTCTCTCTCTCTCTCTCTCTCTCTCTCTTCATCTATCTACCTATCTATCTATCTCTATCTCTATCTCTATCTCTATCTCTATCTCTCTCTCTCTCTCTCTCTCTCTCTCTCTCTTCTCTCCTCTCTCTCTCTCTCTCTCTCCTCTCTCTCTCTCTCTGGGGAGTAGATAAAGGGTGAGAATGAGGGAAGAAGAAGGAGGGAAGGGAGTGCAGGTCAAGAAGAGAGGATTGAGGGAGGAGGGAGGAGAGTGAAGGAAGGAGGGAGGAGCGAAGGAAAAGGAGAAAGGAGGAGGGAGGAAGAAGGAGAGAAGAGAGTGGAAGACAGAGGGTTAAGAAAAGAGGGTGGAGGGAGGAGGGAGGAGAAGAAAGAAGGAGGGAGAGCGAGGGAAAGGATGGGAGGAGAAAGAAGGAGGGAGGGAGCGAGGGGAGGGAGGAGGAGAAAGAAGGAAGGAGGGAGGAGCGAGGGAAAAGGAGATGGGAGGAGAAAGAAGGAGGGAGGGAGGAGCGAGGGATAAGGACAAGGGAGGAGGGAGGAAAAAGAAGGAAGGAGGGAGGAGCGAGGGAAAAGGAGAAGGGAGGAGAAGCGAACATGGATGAGGAGTCAATCGTCCCTGATAGACGTGACGTCATAGGCGGTAGGTGAACAAAGATGCGCGACTGACAGAGGTTCTCAAGGGAAAAGATGGCAGCGCTTTTGACGAGTTCAGATGGAAATTGGTAATGATTTTTACGGTTAATTGCATCCTCGGAAAATTTGGTTATTTATCATTTTCTTTTATTTTGATGTTTTTTTTCAAGTAACTTCATTGTCATTTTCATCGTTGGTATAGTTTTCTTCGATGTATTTAACGATAGCAATAGTTATATACTATGTTAATTCAGTTATAATCATCATTATCATTGTGGTATCACCAATATCATAACCGTATTGTGGATTTCCTGTATCGTCACTTTCATTGTTATCATTATCATTATCATCATTATAACCATGTTCTTCATATCATAATGTTATCATCATTATTACTATCTTTGTGTTTATTAATATTGTTGGCAGTTTTGATTATATATTCATTATAATTGATACATTTAATGTTCTTTACAATACTTACAAATTATCCTTATTTATTATTATCTTTAGTATGCATTACCCTTATGTATGATTATTATCTTTATTATCCTTATACTTATATATTATCCATATTCATTATTATCCTTATTACATTTTGTTTATGTATGAATATTTGCAATACTTATACATTATCCCTATTTATCATTATCCTCATTATACATTATCCTTATGTATAAGTATTTACAATACTTATACATTATCTTTATTCTTATCACTATCCATACCAAACTTTTTTTGAAAATTAATTTGTCTATGATTCATTGTGTATGATATCATTTCTCCCAAAACAAATAAGATATATTTGGCGGAAATACCTTACCCTCATGCGTCATGTCATGTCTATTGTCTATCGTGTCTATCGGTGGTCGCTTCTGATCAGCACTGGCGTATTTCGTAATATGCGTAGATAACCTGCGCACTAGGATGTAAACACTCGCATTCAAACATCAAAACAAAAATGGCCATGGCGAGTGGTGTGGAGGTCGGGTCGCTGTTTCGAAGGGAAGATGGCGAGTGTGACCGTCCAGGAAGGACCCAAGATTATTAGTTATTAAAGTTATTCTTATTAGTAAAGTTATTAGTAAATTAGTAAAATTGTTATTATTAGTAGTAAAGTTATTCGAAAATGGCCAGTAACGTTTTCATTCAGGGGTGTTCGATTCCTTGCTGGACTTCTAAAGAATAAATTTTGGTTGAAATAATTTTTTTGTTTTCATTCAACTCCTCTAGACTTCTAGTAAGACAGAATTCCTTCCTCAAGTAGGGCTGGGAATTGAAACATTCCTTTACTTTTGACCTTTGAAAGGTAGGAGGTACACTTGTCTTATTTTGGTGCAGGGGATTTTTTTCCCCTCCTACCTACGTTTCATTCTGCCGGTTTGTTAGAATTGTGCGAGGCCCGACCCAAAGAATATTCGTATACTTGACATGCATAAATAAAGAAATAAATGCGTATTTATCAGGCTAGACATGCATATCAACCGAGTAAATAGATAGTTAAATGTGTATCTATCAGATATATAAACAGAAATGCTTTTATTTCTGCATCTGTACTTATGAAAATTCATTGGGTCGGGCCTGGTACAATTTTAACGAACCGGCCGATTATCACCAAACTTACTTGCTATTAAAAAGAAATAGCTGTGGCCTTCTCGCCAATTTTTCCACGGTGACAATGAACATATTAGCCATCAGTTATCTTGATAGACATCTCAACTCCAAAGCAATTATAAACAATTTCTCTTTACTCTTCTTAATCCTATGCCTCTAAGTGCCCTATTTTTTTTCTCTCTCTTCTCTCTCTCTCTCTCTCTCTCTCTTTTTTTCTCTTTCCCCCTCCGGCACTCTCTGTCATTTCCTCAATTTTATCTCAACCCGAGAAAAGGACGTAGAACACGGCCGAGGAGGAGGAAGAGGAGGAAGAGGAAAGAGAAACGGAAAATGGAACGAGACACAGGGATGAGTAGGAATAAAAAGGGTGAATAAATATGTTTAATTTCAAGTTCACATTTGCAAGTATGTGTGTATTATAAGCTGCAAGTACATATACAACGCACACACGTATACCAATACGCAGTCATACACATTCACACACATACACACATACGTACAT
>NW_020870160.1:15000-20000 GCF_003789085.1 Penaeus vannamei | reverse complement strand
GGAATTAGAGGCGAGAGTAGGAGCTTCGGAGAAGATTTAAGCACATGAGCCTATTAAACGGACATAAAGAGGATGGAGGACGACTATTGAGAGGAGTTGGTGGAAAGAGGACGAGGTGGAGTAGTGGATAAAAGGAAGCGGAGGGAAGAGGAAAGAGAGAGAATAGATGATGAATGAGAGAAAAGGGCGATAAAACGACCAAGATAAATTAATTACGGGAATGGAATAAGGAGTTCAAGATGGAAGGAAAGAGAGTAGAGGTAGTGGATAAAGAGAGGAGGTGAGAGAGAGGAAGATAGAAGGAGTAAGCTGGCAGTGGCTCAAGGACAAAGATAGAGAGTGAGAGAAAAGTAAGAGGAAGAATGCAAACTCATACTCGAAGGCTGTAAAGAGGAAAGAAAGTGCAGGTAATAAGAAGCGATGAAATGAGAAAGTACGACGTGAGCACAAAGGAGTAGAAGGTGCGCAGAAGGAGAGAGAGGCAGGGAACTGGGCTGTAGAAAGAAAGGCAAGAGGCAGAAGAAGTAAAAACTCCATGAAGGAAGAGATGGAAAGGCAGGAGAGAGGAGAAAATCCGCATGAAGGACACAATGGTAACAGGTTGCCGGGTAAGAGAAATGGCATAACGAGGAAGAGGCGCAGAAAGTGATAAGAGAAGTGTGGTAGAACGTAGAATAGACAAGAAGCTCTGTCAATACAACAATAAAATGGTATAGGAGGAGAAGAGAATAGGAGAGGAAGGAGAGGAAAGTAGGAGAATAAGGCAGTAAAGAGGGAATAAGTGACGACGGCCCGGGATTTACACAACGTATTCAAATATCTCTTAAAGGGCGGATAACGAGGCGTGAAAGAAGGATCGAGAGAAGAAGAGGGAAAAAAACAAAACTATAGAAGAAAAAGAAGGAAGAAGAGGAGGAGGAGGAGGAGAGGAAAATGTGAAAAGGGAAGAGCAGGAAATGTAGGAAGATAACTATACAAGGCCCAATAAGACGGCAAGAAATGGACAAGGAAATAGAATCTAAGGAGATGGAAAGAGGAAAGAGAGAGATAATGATAGTGGAAGCAGGAGAAAGGAGAGAGAGGAAGTCTTGCAATGAGGATTCTAAATGCACAAAGAGCTTGAGATTTTTGCAAGTTAGAGTTTATGATTGCGTTGTGGTTGAAATGCGTGTGTGTGTGCGTGTGTGAGGTGTGCGTGCATGTGTGAGTGTGTGTGTGTGTGTGTGTGTGTGTTTGAGGTGTGGTTGTGTGTGTGCTGTGTGTGTGTGTGTCTGTGTGTGTGTGTGTGTGTGTATAATATATATACTAATATTATATATATATATATAATATAATATATATATATATATAGAAGAGATATATATAATATATATAATATATTAGATCATATGTATATAAATATATAATATATTATATATATATATATATATACAATGTATATATAATTATATAGTATATAATATATATATATATATATATATATATTATATATTAATATATATCATTAATATATATATATAGCTATATTATATATAATATATATATATATATTATATATATATTATATATATTATATATGCGTTTGTATGTGTGTGTGTGCTGCATCCCAAAAAAATTGTATGATGTTCGTTTCTGAATACGTGAAAGAAAACCGAAACAGCGATTTTTCACACGAAACAGATGGCAGGGGGGGGGGAGGGGCTAGGGGGGATTTCTCCATTTTCTTTCGGCGGATATTTCAGGCATCCACTGGTGAGGAAGGGAAATGGATGTTGACTTTTATTTCATTCTTTTTTACCCAACAGTGAGTCCATAGTATCCTTAGGAAATTATTTTTTGTGGCTCAATTAGGTCCACTGGGGTAAGAATTTTCAATTACTACCTGTTTTACAGCTCATAAAGTCCTTTCAAACGAACGATATATATATATATATATATATATATATATATATATATATATATATATATAGATATATATATAATATATATATAATATAATATATATATATTCTATATATATAGCCAAGATTTTACTAAGTTCCGGATGGCACTTACTATTAAGACCAATTACGATCATTAGGTGCCAACTTAAGAATACTTTGTCCTAACTTCAAAGGCACTCATAGCTCTCTAGAGGATCATCAAGTAAAGGCTTATCTATAGTTCCTGTGATATTTTTTATCCGATTTTAGCAATTTTTCGAGTAATATTCGGACTCCGGGCGGCGTATCGAACTGGTTCCGATTCCCCAGATGCCAACAGTCGACGTTTTTACGATTTACGAGTGGTTTGCCAGGTATCAGTTTCTTTTGATTCCTGAGATATAATCGTTGTAAGAAAGTATCCTATGTCATGTGTCTTATAATCTGGTCTCTGTAGTTATCAAAAAACTAAAAACAAGACACTACCGCACGCGCGGCACGCACGCACACACCACACACATCCGGTGCCACATAAAACATACATGTACAAACACGCAAACGCACAAATAAACACCACACAATCACACAGGCACTAAACACACACGCAATAAACACACAAAAAACACGCACATACACGCAACACACACATTTAAATAACGACCAACCTAACAAACATCGAAATACTCCAAATAAGCCTCTTTCGCGCATCCTCAACACCAGCGGAAGAGTTGCATTTCCCTCCATAAGAGAAAGACATCCTGCTTTTACTCCATCTGAAAAATGGTGTTCGATGATGCACGTCTCTTTGCTTTTAATGTGTTTATAATGTCCTCGGGGTGACTCCGGCTGATGTGCGGAAGCGGGGTTTGCTTTTTGTGTAGTATCCATAATGCTTTTGATGTTTGCTTTTTGTTGTTTTTTTGGGGCATGTTTATCGGTCATTTGGTTTTGAAATTGTGCAGAGCCGTTCCAATGAATATTTGTATATACGCGCAAGCATATACAAGAACTAAATGCCTATCTGTGTATCTATCTTATATATTATATATATATATATATATATATATATATATATATATATTATATTTCCAACGGACGTATGTCTGAGCTTTATTTATCAATTATGATTTGCTGTTGATCTAATATGTTTTTTATTGTTTATGTTGGTGTTTTATTTACCCCGTTTTTTCGTATTCTTTCATTTATTCTTTTCATGCATTCGCTATTGTCATTCCTCTTCGGATTGGTCGTTGTTGTTGTTTTTCATGTTTATCAAATGTGGCAGTTATTCTCTTTATGGCTGTTTGCTGGTATATAATTTGTCGTTCCTTTATCATGTCTCAATTGCAGGCTATTTTCATCTTCACTATTTATTGGAAATATGTATATCATTGATTCTTTGTTGTTGCTCTCGAGGAAATGACACTCACTGATGCCAATGGCGGATGACACGATAAATGACACCGATACATAAGTGACACAAACAGAACAAATGATACATATTATATACAGACGTCAGGACGAATGACACCCAGAAGATACAAGGATAACAGAACAAAATAACACAGATGGTACAAATTTCAGGACAAATGACAGTCAGATGAAACAGGCGTCAGGAACAATGACAGATGACACAGCCGTCAGGACAGATGACATACACCTCAGGAACAATGGCACATATGACACAGAGGCAAATGCCACTCAGATAACACAGAGACGACACGACAAATGGCACAGCTGACAGGACAAATACACTTAGATGACATACAAACGACAGAACATACGACACTCTGATGACACAGACATAACACATGACACTCAGATAACACAGAGACGGCAGAACAAAAGACACTGAGATGGTACAGATGACAGGACAAATAACACGTAGATGACACACAAAAGGCAGAACATTAAACACCCCGATGACACAAACAGAACACATGACACAGATAACGCAGACGGCAGGACAAATGGCACTCAGATGATACAGATGACAAGACAAATAACACTAAGATAGCAGACAGACAACGTGATATATGCCACTCCGATGACATAGACGACAGGACACATGACACTCAGATGACATGTCTTGTATAAGATATTCTAGGAGAGGGGAGGGGGAGGGGGGAGGAGGGTGATTTGCAAATGGATTTGTAGGATAATAGAAGGATGAAGGATTCGATCCCGACTTAACGACACTAATAACACATTCAATTATGTATTGTAAATGATTAGAAAATTGCAGTGGGAGGGGGGGGGGCACGGAGGTACAGAAGGGGGGGGTCATGGGAGGGTACAAGAGGTACAATTAAGAATCAGAGAAGGAATGTGGAGAAAGGAATTGGAAGTGAGGAGAATGAAGGATTAGGAAATATAATAAAGTAGAGAAGGGAGGAATAGGAGAAAGGCTGAATGAGATACTGTGAAGAAAGAGACGAAGATAAGCATGAATTGGACACAAATGATATCATGACAATGTTATTGAGGAAAAAAAAACAATAATCAGTTCAAAGGAAATCAAATTTGAATCTAAAAATAAAAAAAAAAAAGAAGAGAGAAAAAAACAAATAAACGTAATACAAATGTTAAGCAGATTAATAGGCGAACCAAAGACAAAACAAAAAACAAGACAAAACGAAATCCCCCCCCCTCCCCTCACAACACGAAACAAGAAAAAAAAAACTTCAAAATAAAGCCTTATCTTGCCCTAGTACCCTGTCAAGCTTAGTTAACAAGTCGGATGGATTTACGAGCAAAGTTATGTATATCAAACAGGATCAACAGCAGAGCATAGTTTCCCTTCCTCAGACACTCGTTAACACTGAATTCGCTCTTAACATTATCTCCTTTAAAGAGACACGGATAGACAGATGGATAGAGAGGGGAGGGAGGAGGAAGGGGGAGTGAGAGGAGGAGGGGGAGGAGGGAAAAGAGAAACAGAAAGATAGATACAAATAGAGAAAGATAAAGGTGAGGGTGATTGAGAGAGAAAGAGAGTGGGGAGGGGGAAGAGGGAGAGGAGGGAAGAGGAAAAAGAGAAACAAAACAGATAGATAGAATAAACAGGGAGAAGGGGAA
>NW_020870160.1:5000-10000 GCF_003789085.1 Penaeus vannamei | reverse complement strand
GTTTAAACGCATTGGCGAAAGACGCTTGGAACAAAGATACTGTTAATATAGATCTTGGGATGCGTTTTTTTTAATATGCACACATATTCAAAAGTTCTCATAAGGAAGAAAATTTACTGGCAACTGCACGGTGCAAGATGTGCTGATTTTATTGCATCTGATATATTGGAAGATATACTCATGCTATAACCTAAATTTGCCATGTAAAATTATCGTAATCAAAGAACATTGTTATGTAAACACAGTAGTAACAGTATATCAACTTCTTTATTCTTCTTTTGCATGTATGACATATTTACATTTTACTAAGTGCAATTACAGTAATCACAGAATACTGTACTCGAATATATGTGAATATATGTAAAACTTTGTAATCACGATTGCCCACGCCAGAGCAGATAATCATGGTGGTAAATAAACTTACTGGGATATGAAAGTGTACAGATGCAGCTATAATACTGATGGTAAGATAGCAACAGAAGGTCCTTTTGTCGTAAATAAAACATGTCATGACCTTGTTTCAAAGGTTCTTGCTTTGTAAACATATATTAGTTTATGCTGCTCTCTCTCTCTCTCTCTTCTATCTATCTATCTATCTATCTCTCTATCTCTATCCTCTCTCTCTCTCTCTCTCTCTCTCTCTCTCTCTCTCTCTCTTCTCTCTCTCTGCTCTCTATCTATCTCTATCTATCTATCTATCTATCTCTATCTCTCTCTCTCTCTCTCTCTCGTTATTTCTCTGTCTGTCTCTCTCGCACGCACTCTTTTCCGTATTTCCAAGATTCAACAATAACAAGAAAACTCACGACTTCTTTGTGGTCTGCAGAGTAATTAGAATTGTGATAAGAGTGAATATTCGAAAACCCCTTACCCCCTGCACTGCCCCCCCCCCCCCCGTCCTCCAGGGATACACCGAGTCGAGTGAGCAGAAGGTTTTAATGACGATTATATCCCAACGGTAAAAATAACCCCGTTGTTTATTTTTGGATGGATATAATTTGACCATGACAAGGCATTCATTCACTTACGTCAATACTCTCTTTTTTTTCTCTCGCTTATAGAATTATCACTTTGAGCCTGCGTGACCTTTCTTTCGCTATGTGCAATATACTGAATGTTAAAATAGGATAATTACTGTGTAGGTTTTATTCATGGCCAACTGTATACAAGCACGGGGTTTGGTGAACGGACTGTGAACGTCATTGTGGATATGCTGTATTCCGTTCGGTCTAATGAATGCATGTGCTGTGAATGGTGAATGACTCCTGAAAGAGATGCGGAAACCTGGCAATGACTATCGAGTAGAGAGGGAGAGGTGGGGTGGGTGGGGGGGAGGGAAGGATAGAGAGAGAGGGAGGGGCGGGGAGAGAGAGAGAGGGAGGGGAAAAGAAGAGAGAGAGAGAGTGAGTGAGGAGAGAAAAAGGGAGAGGGAGAGGGAAGAGAGAGACAGAGAAGGAAGGGAAAGAGAGCGAACAGAGAGAAAAGAAAGAAAGACAGAGAGGAAGAACAAGAGTAAAAAAAAAATAAAAATAAAAACAAAAAACCATTCCATCCTAAACCCAAACCAAACCAAACCACCAATCAGAAAGCAAAGACGAGGACAAACAACTCCACGAGACAACCGGGAAAGGGGAAAGTCCGGCCAGATGTGAATCGCCCACAACAGCAGTCAACGAACTTGTCTTGGTGTCAACGGCGACATCATTACGCAAGTTCTGATTGAGTTCTGAATGAGTTTTCAGGCTGGCACGCGATGAACTTCAGACGAATTTGATTAAAGTTCATTCACATCCTCGACGAAAGAGAAGGGGAGGAGTCATTGTACAAAACATGTTATTTCGTTTTCATTCATGTGATTGGTTGTTTTTATTTATAAGTCTGTTGGTTTATCATTGTCATTATCACGAGGAAAATTATTGTTATTGTTGTTATCATTATCATTCTTATTATTATCATTATCGTTATTATCATCCCTATTATTTTTACTATAATTATTGTTATTATCATTATTATCATTGTCATTATCATTATTATTGTTACTATTATCATTCATATCATTATTATTGTTATTATTAACATTCTTATCATTAGTATTATTATCATTATAATTATTATCATCATTGTTATCAATATTGTTATTATCATTATCATCATTAATGTTAGTAGTATCTGGATTTTTATAATTGTTATTATTACAAAAATTATGATCATGATTTTTTGCTAATACTATTGCTTTTCTCAGTATAACGATTATCATTGCCATTATTATCATTATCGTTAGTATTGTTCTGTTTGGTGTTGTTTTCGTTATTATAATCATTATCATCATAATTATCTTCATCATCATCATTAGTAATAGCAGCAATACATTATAATGTATATGTATATATCATCAGTAGTATCATAAAAATGATATTCATTATCATTACTACCATGGTTTGGATTGTTATCATTATCATCATCCTCAATATTATTGTTGTCATTCTCAACAAGATCATTGTAATTATCAATATGACAATCATTATTATTACTATCAGCAATACGCAAATACTTATCATTAACATCACTGATATTATCCACCTTATCATAATCTCCATAATTACTATGATCACTAGGACATCGAAAATTCTAAAAATAAATAAATAAATAAATAAATAATAAAAAAGAAATAAAAAAAAAAAAAGAGAGAGAGAGAGAGGAGAGAGAGAGAGAGAGAGAGAGAGAGAGAGAGAGAGAGAGAGAGAGAGAGAGAGAGAGAGAGAGAGAGAGAGAGAGAGAAAGAAAAAATGCACAATATTTCAGTTCGATTGACAATCATTGATTACCATCACGGTATTCTGTTCTGAAATTTATTGCTTTAGTGGAGTTTGGGAGCAATGGCAACCTTGTCCATTTTCTCCGATACTTATTGCGAACAAAGATTTATAGCTTTTCGTATTTATTTCCCTGTGTATCTTGCTGTTTTCTTTTTTTTTCCTTTTTTTTTGGGGGGGTTTTCTTCATCTTCTTTCTTCTTTTCTTCTTCATTTTCTCCTTTTCTGTTTTCTTCCTTTTTTCTTTTCTTTCTTTTCTTTTTCTTTTTTTCTTCTTCTTCCTCTCTTTCTTTTCTTCTTTTTCATCATCATCTTCTCTCCTCCCTCCCTACCTCTTCTTCTTTTCTCCTTCTTCTTCTTCGTCATCTTTTTTTTTTCTTCTTCGCCTTCTTCTTCTTCGTCGTCGTTTTTCTTCTCACAATTTGATAAGTTGCATATCTATTAACAATAAAACTGCAATCTATCGTAATTGATTGTTTGCCTTTATCGAACTTTTATCAACAATACTGGATCACCAATAATACGATTTAACTGTTGTAAAACCTTCATTGCCAATAAGGTTCAACCTGGAATACAGTTTTTATACGAGTCTTATGCCTTAAAATAGCAAAGAAATAGATTTACTTCTTCTTGATATGGGTTTACACAGAATCAAACCGGTTTTCAAGAACAATATAAAATTATGGGTTTTATCTTAATACAGAAATAATAACTAAGCATTTCAAATCCTAACATTTCAATTAGATATTCCCAAGAAATGGGTAATGGGTAAAAAGGTAATTAATATCCTAGAATAGTCAAATAAGGTAAAACAAATCAATAATCACGTGATATAACTCACATAATCTCCGCATGATTACTGGTGACATGCAGAAGTTCCAAATCATGTACTCATCACCACATATAAAGTACAGGCCAAATCCAACACGACTGAAATAATCATTAATTATCTTTTAATATCCCAAATAATATACAATTAAATCCCACACAAATGTAGACAAATCGAAATAAGAATATACTACCCTATGACAGCTCGATCTCTGCTAGATAAATTAATCATAGTTCATGTGCAATAAAACACTCAAATTAGCAAAATTCACTTCCAAACATTTAACGAGAACCAAACAAAACAAAGCGTCAGAGGGATGCTCCATATAATAGACACCTTTACATTAACCATCCCTGAGTGTACTTAAAATGCAGATATATCATATAGTACTTATTGAAATAGCAATTCCAATACAAATACCTAGCGGCTTTCTCATTAATTTTCTAGCTACCGTTATAGAGGAATATACGTTGATATTCATAATTTATATGTCTTCGCATTTTGTAATACAGGAGCTTTGTGAAGAACGACTGATATGATATGACTTTAGAATAGAAAAACATAACAATATAATTCGAAAATCCTATTAGTAAAAGTATTCATGCAAACGGAACATTTAAAAAGTGCACAATGGCGTGTAAAATGATAAATAAATAAATAAATAATGTAAGATAGAACCGAAATGAATATGCTGTATAGTCTAACTAGATATCAGGACGGTGTATTACTCATTGCTACGGTCGATGCTGCCTTTCATATATATAGCACGGTCTATGTGTATATATGTGTGTTAATATGCATGTGTATCTATTATGTGTTTGTATACATACGTGTCTGCATGTGCGTGTCTATCTATAAGGGTTTATGTATGTATGTATGTGCGTATGTGAGCGTGGGAACGTTTGCATGCCTACTTTCATGAAGGTATAAAAGTGAATGTGTGGCGCGTGCGTGCTGATAATAATTTTATGATAATTTTATATCACTTCTCGACAAGTCCGGACATCGTGTTAACTGGAGAGCAAGAGAAAAAGAGGTGAGAGAGTGGGGAAGAGAGGGAGAGAGAGAGCGAGAGAGGGGGAGAGAGGGAAAGAGAGAGAACGAAAAGGGAGGGGGGTAGAGGAGGGAAGAGGTAGAGAGAGAGAGAGAGAGAGAGAGAGAGAGAGAGAAAGTTTGCACGAGACCTGAAAAGCCTCAGAATGATAAGAACAATTAACAAAAAGTAGAAAATATAAAAAAGAAGTTAAAGAAAAAGACACTAAAGACAGAAGGAAATAAAGACAGAAGGTTATAGAAAAAATAATAATCATGATAAGGAAATATTAATGGCATCACGAATACCGTAAGAGAAAAAATCG
>NW_020870159.1:378706-391633 GCF_003789085.1 Penaeus vannamei | reverse complement strand
ATGAGGATGGGATGGGGGGAGAGGAAGATGGGGAGGGGATGAGGGGAGGGAGAAGAGGAAGGAGAGGGGGAGAGGAGTGGAGGGGGAGAGGAGGAAGGGGAGATCGGAATGGAGAGGGGCGGAGGAGAGAGGGGAAGGGAGGAAGAGAAGATTGGGGGAGAAGGAGGGGGAGGCTTCGATGTCTGAGAAGACTTAGAAATTGATTTTCAAGCAAATAAATCCTTCGCCACATTCCCCAACGCAATTCTAAATTCTAAATATGCTTGAGTAATTGTCCTCGCACGCAAGCACTGAGCACAGCCTCTTACCATTAAAAAAAACAACCTCGAATTAAACTTATCTTGCTTTTTTTGCGAATCTCAAAAGGACCAAAATCTGCACAAAACGAAGCTAAAACAAGCGTTGGGTTACACGACTCATCTATTATCTGCGTCACGCACTGTGGGCGGGGCTTACGTCGTGGGCGGAGGAGGTATGACGTCACATTAGTTTAGGATTCTTGAGACGAAATTAAACTCTTGGGTTATAACTTCTTTTTTTATCCTTTTTATTGGTCTATCTTATTTTTTCCCTCTTTACATCGGGCGATTTTCTTATTCTTAATCTTAATATTCTTTTCTAGTAGTGCATAACCAAGGGAAAGTACATCTTTAAAATATGATTTGGATTTTCCCGAGAAAGAACACTTAAATGCAAGCAGACACAGACATGCAGAGTCCTTGATAAAGTTATCTGACAAGCTTTACTCTTGCAATTGGCCAAATTCCTTAGTCTATGCTGTTGCTCAATTTCGGCAAAGAAAACGGGACGTGAGTGGTACAGTCTTTAATTGTATAAATGCATTGCAATTCTCTCTTTTTTTTTTTCTTCCTTCCCTCCTCCCTCTTCTTTTATCTCTCTCTTCTATTTTTTCTCTTCTTTTCTCTTCTTTTTTCTTTCTCTCTCTCTCTCTCTCTCTNGAGAGAGAGAGAGAAGAGAGAGAGAGAGAGAGAGAGAGAGAGAGAGAGAGAGAGAGAGAGAATAGAGGTCGAGACGTGACACCAGTGGAGGTAAGAGGGGGGGGGGGGAAGGAGGTGGCGTGCAATTGCTGCTTCCTATTGCAATGGTTCGTGACTCTTCGTGCGTCCTCCTGACCCGTGGCTCTCCTTCTCGCCTCCTTCCCTTTCCTTCGTCTCCTCTACATCCTCTTCCTCCCTCCTCATATCCTCTTCCTCCTCTTTCCTTTTCCTCCTTCCTAATATCCTCTTCCTCCTCTTTCCTTTTCGTCCTTCCTAATATCCTCTTCCTCCTCCTTCTCCTCTTTCCTTTTCCTCCTTCCTAATATCCTCTTCCTCCTCCTTCACATTCTCTTCCTCATTCTAAACATCTTTCTCTCAACATCCTTTTCCTCCTTCTAATATCCTCTTCCTCCTCTTTCCTTTTCGTCCTTCCTAATGTCCTCATTCCTAATATCCTCTTCCTCCTCCTTCCTTTTCCTTCTTTCTCCTCTTTCCTTTTCCTCCCTTATATATCCTCTTCCTCTTCCTTCACATTCTCTTCCTCATTCTAAACATCCTTTTCCTCCTTCCTAATATCTTCTTCCTCCTTCTCAACGTCTTCCTCCTTATAAACATCTCCTTCCTCCTCAACATTCTCTTCCATCTTCTTAACATCATCTTCCTCCTTCTCCTCCTTCTCAATCGTAAATGTGCATTCTCCTTTCCTTGTTTTTCTCTCTGTCCTATCCCTTTCCTTCTCTTTCCCTCCTCCCTCTCACCTCTTCCTATCCCCCTCCCCATATCTTTCCTATCATTTCTTCACCTCGTCTCTCTCTCTCTCTCTCTCTCTCTCTCTCTCTCTCTCTCTCTCTCTCTCTCTCTCTCTCTCTCTCTCTCTCTCTCTCTCTCTCTCTCTCTCTCTCTCTCTCTCCCTCCCTCCCTCCCTCCCTCTTCGTCGCCTCCACCACCCTACATCTCCTCCCTTCCTACCCTCCCCCCCACCCTATCCCACCTCCCACCTCCCCCACCCCTTCCCCCTTCCCCAACCTCCTCCCCCCCTCCCTGCCCACTCGACCCCATCTCCTTGCGGTCATCCAGTGCCCAATCCCCCCCTCTCTGCGACGAGGCACTGTGCCACCGCTGATCGAGTTAAAAGCCCCTTTTGAGAGCTGCCTTTTGCTCGCGAGGCAGACCCTGGCATGCGTGATTGGAAAATTGCTCGCCTTTTACACAACTCGACACCGCGGCTGCTTCGAAGACGCTCGCTCGCTTGCACAAGAACCCCCCTTCACCCCCTCCCCCATATCCCCCACCCCATCCCCCACCCCAACCCCCCCGCTCGCTGGCTCGGGGTTTTGCGCCCCGGGGGTCTAGAAGCCGCCCTGGGCTGTCTGTTTGGAGGTATGTGTTGCGTGTGTTGTTTGTGTGTGTGTGTGTGTGTGTGTGTGTGTGTGTGTGTGTGTGTGTGTGTGTGTGTGTGTGTGTGTGTGTGTGTGTGTGTGTGTGTGTGTGTGTGTGTGTGTGCGCGCGCGCGCACGCGCATATAACTAACATACCACCCAAAAGATAGAAAATCTACGATTAAAAAATATAACAATCTATGCCTACAATCAAAAAAAAAAATCTTATAACCGTGCATAGAAATAACTGAACAATCAACCTCTAAACAAAAGATGATTAAGAAAAAGAAAGAAAATATAGGCCTATACACTGATACACACGCATTCAGGTCCATTTTCTATCTCTTTTTCAGATACATACACACGCACAAACACACCCGCAGCACACCCACCCACCACACACACACACACGCGCGCACCTTATAAGCCCTGCCAGAGGACTGTCGAAGAGCACTACGTTCGTCTATACCTCTCTCTGTCTCTTTTATCCTTTTCTTTCTTTCTCTTCCTTTCTTTCTTTCTTTCTCCCTGGCTCTCGCTTTCTCGTTCTTTCTTCTTTCGCTCTCTCTGTCTCTTTCTTTCTTTTTCTTTTCTGTTCTTTTTCTCTTTCTTGTCTTTCTCCCTCACTGCGTCCTTCCCTCCTACACGTTCCTCTCTCCCTCCTTCCCTCCTTCCCTCTCCCCTTTCCCTCTCTCTCCCTCCTTCCCTCCATCTCCTTCCTCCTTCGCCCCCCTCATTCTCTCCCTCTCCTTCCTCCTTCCCTCCTCTCTCCCTCCTCCCTACCTTTCCCCACCTCTCTCCCTCTCCTTCCTCCTTCCCCCCTCCATTTCCCCCTCTCCATCCCCTCCCCACCCTTCCCCACCTTATTCTCTCTCTCCTTTCCTCCTCTCTCCCTCCTTCCCTCTCCCTCCCTCCTCCCTCTCTCCCTCCTTTCCCCTCCCCCCTCCCTCTCTCCCTCCTTCCCTTCCTCTCCTTCCTCTTCCCTCTCCCCTCCCCTCCCTCTCTCCCCTCCCCCTCCCTCTCTCCTTCCCCCCTCCCCTCTCTCTCTCCCTCCTTCCTCCCCCCCTCTTCCTTTCCTCCTCCTTCCCTCCCTCTCTCTTCTCTTCCTCCTCTTACCTCCCTTTTTCCCCCAATAATCTATGCCACCGCGCCTTCCATTCATGGCATTTCCGCTTCGAGTGACGCCGAACTCAGCAGCTATTTTGGGGGTACCGATTCATGTTTTTTTTTTTTTTTTTTTTTTTTTTTTTTTTTTTTTTTTTAATGGAAGAGGGGAAGAAGAGAAGAGGGAAATAAAAGTGTGGGTAGGAGGGGAAAAAACAGATAAAAAGGTGTGGGTAAAAGAGAGAGGAAATGGAAGAGGAATATATGTGATTTTGAGGAGATGATAAAGATGAAAAACGTGTGGGGAAGATAGTGGAAGAGGGTGAAAGGGAGAGTGAGTAGAAAAGGATTAATCTTTTTAAAAATATGGAAGGAGGGAAAAACAGAAGAAAAAAACAGGTGTGGGGAAAATAGAGAGGAAAAGGAATAAATGTGATTTAGAGAGGAAGATAAAGATGATGACGTGGGGAGGATAGTGGAAGAAAGAGAAAGGGAGAGCGAGTGTAACAAAGAAGAATGGAAAGGGAGGATATGTATAAGGGAAAAGAAAAAATGTCAGTAGAAAAGAAGGAAAATGGAAAACAGACGAAGAGAAAGGGAAATAGATAACATAGAGGATGTAAAAAGAAAAAGAAAGAGAAAAGAAGACCCACATCTACAGTCGAAAAAACAAAACAAAACAAAAAAGAAATACCCTAGACGAAGAGTACGAACAAACAAATAAACAGACAACAAAACTCAATAAAACACATAAAAGGGAAAGAGAAAAAACAGCAAGACAAACAAACAGACTCAAACAAACAAAAATAAAAGCGGAAAAGAGAAAAAGAAAAATCAGCAGAAATTCCGCCAAGAATTTTACCGAAGTCCTCCCTTCGAAAGGTCGTTAATAGAGTGACAAACGAGAGATAAGCGATCATCCGGGATCTTCAGTTGCACGCAGAGGGAGGAGTTCCCCGGCAGACATTGCGTGACTCACAGGGTGGGGGTGGGGGTGGGGGAGGGTGCTAGGGGGGAGGGTGGGGTGGGTGGTGGTAAGAGGGAGGCTGGGGGTGGGGGAGGGGTGCGAGAGGGGAGGCTAGAGGAGGGTTGGGGGGTACGAGAGGGGAGGGTGGGGGTCTAAAGGGGAGGCTAGGGGGAAGGTGGGGAGTGGGGGTGCTAGAGGGGAGGTGGGGGTGTGGGGGTGCGAGAGGGGAGGGTGGGGGAGGGGTAAGGGGGGCGGATAGAGGGGAGGCTAGGGAGGGGTGGGGGTGCTAGAGTGGAGGCTAGGGGAGGGGGTGGGGGTGCTAGAGGGGAGGCTAGGGGAGGGTGAGGGGGGTGCGAGAGGGGAGGATGGGGGAGGGTGGGAGTGGGGTCCTAGAGGGGGGCTGGGGGGAAGCTAGGATGGGGAGTTGGGGAGAGAGGGAGAGGGGGGTATAAGGGAGTTGGGGGAAAGGGGGGGCGGTGGAGTTGAGAGAGGGAGAGGAGGATAGAGGGGAACTGGGGGGATGGATAGAGGGGAGCTGGGAAGAGTAGGGGTAGGAAGGGAGAAGACAAGAGCAGGGAGTAAGGGAGTAGGGAGGGAGAAGCAATGGCAAGAGGTAGGGGGTACATGGGTCGAGACAAGGCCAGGGGGAAGGGGGTGGGAGGAGAGCCCAGGGGAAGAAGTAGGGGTAGGAAGGGAGAGACAAGAGCAGGGAGTAGGGAGGGAGAAGCAATGGCAAGAGGTAGGGGTAGGAAGGAGAGACAAGAACAGGGGGTAAGGGGGTAGTAAGGGAGAGACAAGAGCAGGAGGTAAGGAGGTAGGGAGGGAGAAGCAATGGCAAGAGGTAGCGGGTAAGAAGGAAGAGACAAGAACAGAGAGTAAGAGGGAGTAGGGGGAGAAGCCAGGACAAGAGGTAGGGGTAAGAAGGAAGAGACAAGAACAGGGAGTAGGGAGGGAGAAGCAAGAAGCAGGGGGTACATGGTCGAGACAAGAACAGGGAGTAAGAAGGAGGTAGGGAGGGAGAAGCAACAGCAAGAGGTAGGGGGTACATGGGTCGAGACAAAGAACAGGGAATAAGACGGGGTAGGAAGGGAGAAGCAATAGCAAGAGGTAGGGGGTGTACATGATTCGAGACAAGGCCAGGGGGAAGGGGGAAGGGGGAGGGGGTAAGAAGGGAGAAGACAAGAATAGGGAGTAATGGAGTAGTAAGGGAGAGACAAGAACAGGGAGTAAGGAGTAGTAAGGGAGAGACAAGAACAGGGAGTAAGGAGTAAGAAGCAACAGCAAGAGGTAGGGGGTGTACATGGTTCGAGGCAAGTGCAGGGGGCATGAGCCATAAGGTGGAATGACGTAAATACAACATCACGTGCACTGCGGTCTGACGTGGGCGGGTTTTTTAAAAGCACGCCCGAAAGTCAATTACGTACTGCTCCCCCTCCGCGCCGTGCCAATGCGTGTGTAGCGAGTTTTTGGTTATGTGTGTGTTTGGTTGTCTGTTTGTTGTGTTTGTGTTTGGTTGTTTGTTTGTTTGTTTGTTTGTTTGCCTGTTTGTGTGTGTGTGTGTGTGAGAGAAGAGAGAGAGAGAGAGAGAGAGAGAGAGAGAGAGAGAGAGAGAGAGAGAGAGAGAGAGAGAGAGAGAGAGAGAGAGAGAGAGAGAGAGAGAGAGGAGAGAGAGAGAGCAGAGAGGACGAGAGAGAAGAGAGAGAGAGATGAGAGAGAGAGAGGGAGGATCTCTTCTTTCTTTCTTCTTTCTTTCCTCCTTTTCTTTCCTCTCCTCTTCTCTCTCCTCTCTTCTCAATCTCTCCTCCTCTCTCGCCTCTTTCTCTCCTCTCTCTCTCGTCCTCTATCTCTCTCTCTCTTATGTATCGTTCTTCTCGATTGGAGAGAGCCCTTTTTAGCAAGAGAGGAGAGAGCGAGAAGAAGAGCATTGAAGATGAAGTAGTACGAGCGAGGTAGTCCAGCAGCGAGAGAGACGACCGACCGAGAAGACGAGCAGACTGCATCGTCTCTCCTCATCGATCTCGTCTCTGTACGGTATCACAGGAGGAGACGATTATTTATGAGATGTATGCGGAGAGTACTGAGTAGAGACGGAGAGAGAAGTACGAGATAGAGGTAGTTCGAAAGAGCAGTAGAGTAGGGAGGTGAGTTGGAGGGTTATTTGGGGTTTATTGGTCAGTGGTATATGGTTCTTTTTTTCATTTATCAAGTTGATAGAAATAAGGAATAAGATAAAGGATCAACGTCTCATGGGAATTAGGGGAGTTATTACTCGGGTGACAGAGTATCGTCGGGCATGGTGGTTCATTAGTCTCTCGGGCCTGGGATGTATAGCGCGGGATAATGATCTCTGTTCTCAAAGAGACATTAAAAGCACATTATTGGTATTGCAAAGAACGTACGTATTAAAGTAACCTGGGTGTGTTGTTGAGAGAGAGAGAGAGGGAGAGGGAAGAGAGAGAGAGGGAGAGGAGAGAGAGAGAGAGAGAAGAGAGAGAAGAGAGAAAAAGAAAGAAAGAGCAGAAGGGAACGCGCGCGTGCGGCGTGCGTTCAGTGAGTCTGCAGTACAACTTAGACCTTGAGTACAACAACAAACGCATACAAATGTACACATCAGACATCACCGACACATCTATTTCCCGTTCACTCTTATTTGGTGAATGAGCCATGCACGTTCTTTTACATGAATTAAAAAAAAAAAAAAAAAAAGAAGAAGAAATCAGACACTCTTGTACAATTAATTAGTTTAGTGTGTGCAGGCGGGGGCGGGAGAGAGGAGTAGAGGACAGGAGGGAGGAGGAAGGTGGAGGAGTAAGGACGAGGAGGAGGGAGAGTAAGAGGACGATGAGGAAGGAGAGGAAAGAGAAGGGAGGGCCGATTGAGAGAGGACAAGAGTAGAGGAGGAGGAGGGAGGAAGAGTAAGAGAGAAGAGAGAGAGAGAGAGAGAAAGAGTAGAGGGGAGAGAAGGGAGAGAGGGAGGCAAAGCGGAAGAAGAGGAGAAAAGAAGAAGAACAAAAAGAGACAGAGGACGAAAGAGGAGGAGAGAGGATAGAGCTGAAACGGAGGGAAGAGAGAAAAAGACAACAACTACAATTGAAAGGCAGAACAGAAGGAGGATGGGAGTTATGAGAGGGAGTGGACAGGAGGGATAATGAGAAAAGTGATCGATCCAAGAAGAAGATAGTGAAAGGAAAAGGGAAAGCAAGAGGAAAGGAAGAGAGGAGGGAGAGAGGGAGAGAGGGAAGGAACGAGAGGGAGAAAGAAGAGCGAAAAGGAAGAGTAGACGCAGATCGTGAGTAGTGAGAGAGGAGATGAGAGAGCCACGCACGAGACTAGAGGACAGAGAGACACAACAAAGAGAAGTACACGAGAAGAGCCCATCAGCAGCAGATGAAACAAGAATAAACGAAAAGAACGAAGCAGCATGAGAACAGACAAGAGGAAGTACTTCGCGCCACAGACACAGTGAGACGAGCAACGTATGAGTTTCTAAATATTCACTGACCCTCTCTACTCAAGTATCGAATAAGACAAGTCAATAATACGCTTGCGAGACATGCCGAGTTCCTTTAAAAACAATTCTTAAACAAAAAAAAAAAAAAAAAAATTAAAACAATTACTTAAAACCATTCTATATACAAATTTTTATTAAACACATGACCTACAACAATTTCTATCATTAGAACAACATTTTACTTACAAACAATATGATCAAAAAACAGTTTTTACTGTATCAACAATTTTAATCATGATAAAACAATTTAACTAAGTACACAATTCTATCAGAATGAAACAACTAATAAACAAAGAAGAAACAACAAATAACACACCCAAACACAACTGACTACAGGACTAGAGAAACAACAACACAGCAATTTCAAAAAAAAAATTATAAGTTAATTTATGCGTATTAACCCTTCATGTCAGTCTTCCTCTCCTTTCCGTGCGCTCGCTCGCAATGATGTAAAGCTATCACAGATGATGATAGCCTTGAACCATGAGGCAATGGAAATACATGCAATTGTTATGCGTTCTTCCATGGCATCATTATTATTAATTTGGATTCGGAATTCATTAGACTTCGTCCAATCATAGCGCCGCAACCTGTTACTTACGAACCATCATAACAGATATCTCTTTTAATCTTCTAATTCGTGTCTCTTACATCCTGATTTTCTTTTTTTTGTCTCGTCTCCGTCTGCTTATACTCTGCGTCTTCTCGGTTGCCTGTCTTCTCTATCTGTCTTCACTTGTTCGGTTCTGCTGTTCGCTACTTCATCTCCTTCGCCCGCCAGGTTTCATATTCAAGTTCTGCCTGCTTCTTATATTTTCTCCTTTGTCCTGCCCCTTTCCTCACATGTTCTGCTCTATGTCGTCTCTTTCTCTGTTATGCACTTGTTCCATTCTATATCTACCGTTCCGCTTGTGTTCTCTGTACGTTTTTATCTTGCCCTAAATAGTCCTCTGTTCTTGTGTTCTCGCTTTCTGTAACGTCTTATTATCTGCTATACTTCAGTCCTCTGTCCTTCGTGTATCTGTCCTTTTGTCCCTTATACCATCGACATAACCCGCTGTTGTCTGAGTTCTGTTAACGTCTACTTAACCCGCTTATGATAGAACAAAATTAACGGAACCCACTGCCTCTTCTTCTTCTTAACAATATATTATTGTCTGTACTTATGTTACTACGTCTTTAACACCCCAACAAACCACGAACTAGTCGTCTTGTTCCTGTACGTCATTTACCCAATCAGCCGTCTGTGTCTATCTGTACGTATCTAACCTAAACCAACAAGAACACGCTGTGTCTGTCTGTACGTCTTACCCAACAGCCGCTGTGTCTGTCTGTACGTCTTACCCAACAGCCGCTGTGTCTGTCTGTACGTCTTACCCAACAGCCGCTGTGTCTGTCTGTACGCTCATTCACTCCTACACACGAAACAGCCCGCAGAGTGATCTGTCCTATAGGTACAATCATTCAACCACAGCACACCAGCGCATCGCTGTAATTTTCCACTGTATTCTGTACGTCTTACCCAACAGCCGCTGTGTCTGTCTGTTACGTGCTTACGCCAACAGCCGCTGTGAATCTTTTGTCTAGTTTACGTCTTGAAATAACAGTCCGTATACACGCACGCTTTCGTGCTCTGTCTGTACGTCTTAGCTCAATCAGACGCTAGATATAGTCTGTCTGTATCTGTTTCGATTTACCTCAACCAGCCGCTGTGTTTCTCGTCAGAGATACGTCTGCCGCACACTCAGCGCTGTGTTCTGTCTCGCTACTATCTTCTTACTTCTTCCTAACAGTCCCGCTGTGTCTGGTTCTTGTACGTCTTACCTCTTAACAGTCCCGCTGTGTCTTGTCTTGTACTCTTACCTTCTCTTTTCTCACAGCCCTGCTCGTGTTCTGTCTGTACGTTCATTCACTCATTTCTCTTCTCATACCATTCGCCGTCTCGCTGCCTTCAAGTCTGTATAACGATCGGTTTACCTTTTCGTAATCATTCTCCACGCTGTCGTCTGTCTCGCTCACCGTCTCTCTTCTACCTCTCATTCAGTCCCGCTGTGTCTGTCTGTACGTCTTGCCCAACAGCCGCTGTGTCTGTCTGTACGTCTTACCCAACAGCCGCTGTGTCTGTCTGTAACGTCCTACCGCCACAGCCGCCCTCTGCGTCACTGTCTGTACGTCTGCCCAACAGCGCTGTGGTTCCTGTCTGTACGTCTTATCCACCACAGTCCGCTGCGTCTCGGCCTTCTGTAAACGTATCTGCGCCCAACAGCCGCTGTGTCTGTCTGTACGTTCTTGCCCACAGCCGCTGTGTCTGTCCTGTATCGTCTTACCCAACAGCCTCGCTGTGTCTGCTGTACGTCTTAACCACAGGCCGCCTGTGTCTGTCTGTAACGTCTTACCCACAGCCGCTGTGTCCTGTCTGTACGTCTTTCTAACTGTTTTTGTCTGTCTGGTCCTGCCGTGTCTGTTTGTATATGCTGTTTATCTGCATATTTCTCCGTCGTTCGTTTATCGGTCCCTGTCTCTTAATCCGTTGTTGGTTTATGCAAATCTTTTCGGTATTAGTCCTGTTAATTTCTATGATTCCGTCTATTATCTGTCTGTTTGGTCCTATCAATCTTTCTATTAGTTCTGTTAGCATCTATCGATCTTGTTATTAAGTCTGTCTGTTTGGTCTAATCAATCTTTATATTGTCCTGTTAATCTATCGATCTGTCTATTTAGCTCTGTTGGTTCGGTCTATCAATCTTTCTATTAGTCTGTTAATCTATCGACCTGTCTATTAGTCTGTCTGTTGGTCTATCAATCTTTCTATTAGTCTGTTAATCTATCGCATCTGTCTATTAGTCTGTCTGTTTGGGTCTATCAAATCTTTCTATTAGTCTGTTTAATCATATCGGATCTTCCTAATTAGTCATATCTGTTTCCAGTTCTATCAATCTTTCTATTAGTCTGTTAATCTATCGATCTGTCTATTAGTCTGTCTGTTGGTTTATCAATCTTTCTATTAGTCCCTGTTATCTATCGAATCTGTCTTATTAGTCCTGTCTCTGTTCCGGTCATCAAATCTTTATATTAGTCTGTTAATCTATCGTCCTCGTCCTATTAGTCCTGCCTGTTTGGTCTATCAATCTTTCTATTAGTCTGTTAATCTATCGATCTGTCTATTAGTCTGTCTATCAATCTTTCCTCTATCAATCTTTCTATTAGTTTGTTTGTTAATCTATCGATCTGTCTATTAGTCTCTCAGTCTGTCTATAGTCTATCCGATCTATCAGTCCATCTATTAACTCTATCGATCTGGTCTATCAATCCATCTATCAGTCTATCTATCTATTAATCCATCAGTAACTCTTTCTCATTCTCCTCTCTGTCCATCAATTTATTTCTCCATTTCCACGTCTGGCATTCGACGTGCGTGCTGTCTACATGTCTGACAGCGTGAATGTCTGTCTGTCTGTCTGTCTGTCTGTCTCGATGTAAACCTAATGCGGCAGACTCTCCTTGGTTTAGTCTGCGCGCATGCCTCGGATTATGCCTGTTTGTCTTTGCGTTTGTTTGTTTGTCTTTTTTTTTTTTTTTTTTTTTTTTTTTTTTTTTTTTTTGCAAGTATGCTGTTCTCTGTCAGTCTGTCTATTATTCCTCCTGTCTAACTGTCTTTTACGTTCCCTTTCTGTCTTTTAGTCGTTGAATATCCGCTTGTTTGTCTCTTGTTTTCTCTTTATTTGTCTCTTGTTTTCTCTTGTTTGTGTTTCGTTTGTCTCTTGTTTATCTTTTGCTTGTCTCTTGTTTGTCTCTTGTTTGTTTCTTGCTTTGTCTCTTGTTTTCTCTTGTTTGTGTCTTGTTTGTCTTTCATTCAACATGCTGACTGTAACTGCATGAGGCACATAAACAAACAAACACGTGCGTGCGTGCGTGCGTGCGTGCGTGTGTGTGTGTGTGTGTGCAAGTTTTGTATTTATAATTTTAATTATATACGTAAACTTACAGACACCTACTTTAAGAGATATGTGTGTGTGTGTGTGTGTGTGTGTGTGTGTGTGTGTGGTGTGTGTGTGTGTGTGTGTGTGTGTGTGTGTGTGTGTGTGTTGTGTGTGACAGTTGAGTGAAGTGAGTGAGTGGCGTGTGTGTGTGATGTGGTGTGTGTGTGTGTGTGTGTGTGTGTGTGTGTGTGTGTGTGTGCGTTGTGTGTGTGTGTGTGTGTGTGTGTGTGTATTATATATACATATATTATATATGGCTACAATAACTCTGATATGTAATTCTGAATCAGGCTCATAAAGCAACTCCACTCTCCCATCCTAACTGCATTAAAAAGAAAAAAAGATGGAAGTCCTATACACCTTTCTCAAATCAAAAGAGTAAACCTAACCTAACCACAACGTCCCTAACCTAACCCTATTAGCTAAGTCAATGGTATCACAACCATCTGTACGTTAAATAGACTCGCTAAAGAGGAGTTTCAGTGGGAAATGATTGTTGTGGGCGGCGGGAGTTGTGGGTTGTGGAATATAATGAGCTAGGAAGGTAGTTTAGGTTGTTTACATCTTTACGTGGTAAAGGTTCTCATTTTATAGTCGGGGTGTAGTGATTGTTTGTTTGTGTGTTTGTGTGTGTGTGTGTGTGTGTGTGTTGTGTGTGTGTGTGTTGTGTGTGTTGTTGTGTGTGTGTGTGTGTGTGTGTGTGTGTGTGTGTGTGTGTGTGTGTGTGTGTGTGTGTGTGTGTGTGTGTGTGTTGTGTGTGTGTGTGTGCGTGCCGTTGCGTGTGTGCGTGCGTGGTGCGTTGCGTGCGTGCGTGCGTGCGTGCGTGCGTGCGTTTGTATATGTGCATGTTTGTGTGTATACATACGTCACATTTATTCTATATACATTTACACATAAACCCAAACACGCACACACACACCACACTCCCCAACCCACACCCCACCCCCCCACACCCCACCACCCACCGACCCACCCCACTCCCCGACAT
>NW_020870159.1:375184-378176 GCF_003789085.1 Penaeus vannamei | reverse complement strand
TCCCTCCTTCCCTCCCTCCCTCTCCCCCTGCCTCTTGTTTCCCTCCCTCCCTCGCCCTCCCCCCTTCCCCCCCCCCCTCCCTCCCGCACCTCCCTTCCTTCCCTCCAGCCCAGCCGTCCCGCGCGGCGATGGCGTACGTGAAGCGCGCCCCCCCCCCCCCATGCGAGAACGTTCCAGAGTCTTCGATCGTCGCCGCCTTGCCCACGTACGTTCCTCCGCCCTCTCGCCCTCGCTCTCCCGCCCGTGTTGTTGCCGAACGTACGTGTGTTACTACGGAGACCGGAGCTCCTCGCTACTCCCTGCCTACTCGGGGGCTCTTACATTCGCTCTCACTCCTGTTCTTCTGTCTTGTCGGGGGCTTTTTATACTCACTCTCACTCTCCTGTTCTCTCTTTATCTATGTATATATATATATACGTTTTACTCTCCTTGAAAAAACATTCGTATAGTATATATATATATATATATATATATATATATATATATATATTATATTCATTCTCACTCTCCTATGTACTCTTATGTCTTATTCTCTCTTTTTCACTCTTCTTTTTTTTTTTGGGGGAAGGGAAGAATAAATGGGAAAAATATATAATCATCAGTCGCCTTTATACTCACTCTCACTCTCTTACTCTTATGCTTCTCTCTCTCTCTCTCTCTCTCTCTCTCTCTCTCTCTCTCTCTCTCTCTCTCTCTCTCTCTCTCTCTCTCTCTCTCTCTCTCTCACACACACACACACACACACACACACACACACACACACACACACACACACACACACACACACACATACACACACACACACACACACACACTTTCTCTCTCTCTCTGTACTCTTTAATTTTTTTGTGAGGGGGGGGAGAGGAGAGGAAAAATGGAAGAAAAAATTATATAATAATTATTCGCGACGTGATAATGATGTTCTAATGAGTTAATTTTTAATTGCTATACACAATCTTCTTATCCAAATTCTTTTAGGTTTATTCATTCCATTCATTCCTCATCCATTCTTTTATTTCCATCTTCCTGATCATTTAATACTTACTTTCTTCTTTTATTATTTCTTTGCACTTCCACATCATTCATTTTTTTCTTTTTTTCACACTACCTTCATACTTTACTAATAAAAATATCTAGTTTCCTTAATTCTACTTTATTTATATCTCCCCTTTATCCCTCTCCCTCTCATCCCCAAATTCGATAATTCTATTTTTTCTCTCTCTCCTTTCTTTCACTTCTCCCTTCACTTGTTCTCTTATCCACGTCTTCCTCGCGAGTTTATCCGAATGTTATCGCTTAATTCTTCTTTTATTACTCTCTTTCGCTTATCTCTAGTTCACTCACTCTCTGTCTCCTCTTATCATTATTCTTTTTCTTTTTTTTCATCTTTATCATCATTTTCTCAATCATATTATCACCTTTCCTACACACTCTCCTTCATTCATATTTTTTCTTTCGTTCTTCTTTCTCTTTTCTACCTCTCATTCATTTATTCTCACTTTTCTCATACTTCCATCTTTATTACTATAATTTCCCTCTTACATCATCTTTCCTTTAATTATATCATTTTTTTTATTTCCTTTACTTATTTTCTCTCTCATGTCCTTTCTTCCCGCTCTATTCTGCATGTCCGTTTCTTGCTTTCCTTTCTACCTATTTTCTTAACACTTTCTTACTTTTTCCCATTCACTCAAGTCTCTTCTTCGTTTTATTCCCTTTCTTCTTTCTTTCTTTCTCTTCTCTCCTTCGTTTGTATCCCTTCTATCCCCTTCTCCTTATTCTCTTCTGTATGCTTTCTACGTTTTTCTTTCTTTCTTTCTTTCTATTTACTCTCATTCGCTCTTTCCATCTCTCCTTAATTTTAACACTCATTTACCTTCCATTCATCATTCTCTTAATTTCAATTATCTCTTCGTTTTCTTTCTTTCTCTCTCTCATTCCCTTTTCACTCGCTCTCTTCTCTTTTCCATTCTTGTCACTTTTATTTGCCTTTTCCTCACTCCACCCTTTAATTGATTTAATTTTTTCCCACTTTCTCTCCCATTTCCCTCTTATTCCCTCTCTTCTCATTCGTCACTTTTACTCCATTCTCGCTCCTTCTGTTCTTCGTTTCTGCACTTTCTTTCTTTCATTCTTCTTTCATTCGTCTCTTTTTTTCTGTATTCTTTTCTCATTTTCATTCCCTTCCTACTCAATTTTTTTTATTATTCTCTCTTCTTTAATTTTTTCTTCCATTCTCTTTTTAATTTTTTTTCCCATTCTCTCTCATCTCCTTTTATTTCCTTCCATTCTCTCCTCTTTCATTTTATCTTCCATTCTCTCCTCTTTCATTTTATCTTCCTTCTCTCTTCTTATTTTCTTCCATTCTCTCTTCTTTCATCTGTTTTCTCTCATTCTCTCGTCTTTTTTTTTTCTTCCATTCTCAAAACTTTCATGCGCGCCGTCGATAATGTGTTCTTTTCCGCGACTCAAATTTTGTGGCTTCGAATCAAAGCTCGTATTCTGAGCTATTTTATCGCTCTTATCGTATTATCTATAGATTTACTAGTAATCTATATCTCCTACATATATTCGCACCCTCGTTGATTATTCTCTTTGAATTAAAAAATCTATTTCATTCTCAAAATAAACCCTAAATACACGGAATCGGACGGAGTAAGAAATATTCGGATAAAATCGATCATAAATATAAACAAACAAATCTCAGACAAGTTTCTATTATCTATTCGGATTGCATACGATATGCTAATGCTACAAACAAGATCAGACGCATAAATAAACACATATACATAAGCAAATATAGATATATATAAACATACTTGCGCATGTTTGTTTTTTGGTATGTGTGTGGGTGCGTGTGGTGCGTGCGTGCGTGTGCGTTCTGAGTGAGTGAGTGAGTGAGTGAGTGAGTGAGTGAGTGAGTGATGTGTGTGTGTGTGTGTGTGTGTGTGTGTGTGTGTGTGTGTGGTGTGTGTGTGTGTGTGTGTGTGTG
>NW_020870159.1:362684-372684 GCF_003789085.1 Penaeus vannamei | reverse complement strand
ATAACGTTTCTAACCGTCACCAAGTCACAGTAGAATAGATTTCCTTATTCAAATAATTATTCATACGCGATTAAATCAATGTTATTACAATCATTTTTAAACTTTATCATCATTTCATTTAGTTCCCTTTTGAATATCATATTTATTTGCTATTATCATGCTACTGTTTATCTATTATCATGACTTGTCACTTTACCACTATAATAAGAAATTAAGATAGAATAAAAGAAACAAACAAACAAAGAGACAAGCTTATAACCTACTTTTCGATGCTGTTAGTGGTACGAATATCATTATAACTTTATAGTTATGATGATAAAAAAAAACATAATAATAATAATAATAATTAAGTGAAGAACAACAGGAACAAAATCGATATGAGAACGATAAACTTATATGATGAATTAATAATAATAATAACAATAATAATAATAATAATAATAATTAATAATAATAATAATAATAATAATAATAATAATAACCAAAATATAATACCAATAACAAAAGTGACAACTATAGAAAGACGAGAGACGATCAATGTAAAAATAGTAGTTAATAATAACAATAATAACAATAACAATAATAATAATAATACCAAATACAATACCAATAACAATAACAACAAAAAGAAAAAGACGAAAAAATGGATACTTCGAAGCACAGAGACCGCATACCTCCGCCAAGGCAATAGAGTCACTGATGCAATAAAGAATATTCACACTTGAAGAATTACATTAAAATCACCTCAAGTGCAATGGTGCCAACCGTAAACACAACCTTCTTGTCGGAGTGCCAATCCAATAGGGGTAACTAAACAACATTTTTAAAAAATCTGGATCGCATCAATTGTTAAGTTGGAGAAGACAACAAGAAAGAAGAACAAGAAGAAAATCTGTTTATGCTAAGACATACCTCTAGAAAAAAATAAAAATCTGTTCATAAGTTTTTGAGTCATCCTGCAAACCAACCAACCATCAAATTCATAAAAAATCTGTTCATAAGTTTTCGAGTCATCCAGCTAACCAACCAACAAACTAACTAAACAAACAACCAACCAATTCATAAAAATCTCAGTTCCTTAGTCCTTGATTAATCCTCCTAACCAACCAACCAACAAACAAACTAAGTCTTCGAGTCATCCAAACAAATTCATAAAAATCTGTTCCTAAGTTTTCGAGTCATCCAGCAACAACCAACAAATTCATAAAAATCCAGTTCCAAGTCTTCGATTTATCCTCCTAACCAACAAACCAACAAACCAACCCACCAACAAACAAACAAACAAACCAGCACTACCCAAAGTCTAGGCTCCTTGGCAAGAGGCAGCGAGACGGTCAGTGTAACAGGAGGCGCGCAGGCAGAGGGCAGGTAATACGTCATACCACGTGACTGGCATTGACCGCAACCCTCCGTCCTTCGCCTCCGCTTGTCTCAATAAAAAAGGGGGAGATGAGGAAAGAGATAAAGAGGGAGATGGGGAAAGAGATAAAGAGGGAGGAGGGAGGAAGAAAGAGAGGAGTGAATGAGGAGGAGGAGGTGAGTGGGAGGAGGAGGAGGAGGAGGGCGAGGAGAGGGAGGAGAGGGAGAGGAGGGGAGGAGGAGGAGGGAGTGGGAGGAGGAGGAGGGCGAGGAGGAGGAGGAGGAGGAGGAGAAGAATAATAGTAGTAGGAGGAGAAGGCAGTGGCGGCGGCGGAGGATATAGAGAGAAGAGAAGGAGAAGTAAGAAGAGAAAGAGGAGGGGAACAGATTGTGTAGAACATAAAAAAGAAAGAGAAGAAAAAAGTGAGAACGAAGCAGAATGGACCAAATAAGAGATTAAAAATATTGGAGAAAGCTACGAAAAGGGGGAAAAAGAGAGAAACGTAAAAGGAGATGGAGGCGAAGGAAAGGAAGAAAGGAGGGAATAAGAACAACGAAGATAAAGAAACGAAAGGGAGATGGAGGCGAACGAAAGGAAGAAAGGAGGGAATAAGACATAAAGAAGATAAAGAAACGAAAGGGAGACAGAGACGAAGAAAAGGAAAGAAAAGAAGGGAAAAGAACAAAGAAAGAATAAAGAAACGTAAAAGGAATAAAGGGGAAAAAGGAATAAAGAAAAAAAAACAGAAACGAAAAAGGAGACGAAGAAAAGTAATAAAGGAGGGAATAAGAACAACGAAGATAAAGAAACGAAGAAGGAGACGAAGGAAAGGAATAAAGGAGTGAGGCTGCGGCTCAGACACAGACATTGCGGGTAACGAATGGCCTCCTCTTGCGCAATAATGCCTTGCCCGGGATAACGGGTGCCATGTTGCCGCGAGCCACAACGGGTGCCATAGTTGCCGCGGGGGTTGGCGGGTGCCATTGGTGCCATGTTGCCCGCGATGGGTTGGCGGGTGCCATGTTGCCGCGATGGGTTGGCGGGTGCCATGTTGCCGCGATGGGTTGCCGGGTGCCATGATGCCGGCCATGTTGCCGGATGGCGGTGCCATGATGTTGGCGGGTGCCATGTTGCCGCGCGATGGGTTGGCGGGTGCCATGTTGCCCGGGTGCCATGTTGCCGCGATGGGTTGCGGGTGCCATGTTGCCGCGATGGTTGGCGGGTGCCATGTGCGCGATGGGTTGGCGGGTGCCATGTTGCCGCGATGGGTATGCTCGGGTGCCATGTTGCCGCGACGGGTGCCATGTTGCCGCGATGGGTTGCGGTGCCATGTGTGCGATGCCATGGTTGCCGCCGATGGGTTGGCGGGTGCCATGTTGCCGCGATGGGTGTGCCGCCGGTGCCATGTTGCCGCGATGGGTTGTCGGGTGCCATGTTGCCGCGATGCCATGTTGCCGCGAGGTTGGCGGTGCCATGTTGCCGCGATGGGTTGGCGGGTGCCATGGTTGCCGCGATGGTTGTCGGGTGCCATGTTGCCGCCGGTGCCATGTTTGCCGCGATGGGTTGGCGGGTGCCATGATGCCATGTTGCCGCGATGGGGCGGGTGCCATGTTGCCGCGATGGTTGGCGGGTGCCATGTTGCGCGATGGTGCCATGTTGCCGCGATGGGTTGGGTTGTGCCGGGTGCCATGTTGCCGCGATGCCATGTTGCCGGTGCCATGTTATGGTTGCGGGGTGCCATGTTGCCGCGATGGGTTGGCGGGTGCCATGAATGTTGCCGCGATGAGTGGCGGTGCCATGTTGGTGCGATGGGTTGCCAGGTGCCATTTGAGGGCGATGTTATTAACCACAAACAAGATAAACATGGAAAAAACAACCAAAAACTATCCCTATTTCCCACGTACATTTCTTAATGAATCACCATCGTCTGCATTGAGTAAATAAACAAGAGATACAAGCCACGGCATTGTTTATCTAAATTCGCAAAACAAACAAACAAACAAACAAAATAACCTGAGATCAAGGGGAGTCTATTAATATAAAAAAAAAGAGGAATAAATAAATAAAATAAAATAAACATGAACGGAAACTCAGACTCGACTGAGAAATGAAAATAGAGAACTTTAGAGAACTTTCTCAAAGGGTTAAAATGATCAGTTTTTTTCATCATTGTTATTCGTAATATTCGTACAAAGGCGTTCAATGTTCTGCATTTAAGAACGTATAGAACGTGATCTGTCTATCCCTGGAAAATGATTTATTTTACTTATTTACATATCCACAACAACCCGGCCATCCATCCACCCATCCGCACCAGTGCATACATGCATACAAATATACATATGGATTTACATACATAAACACACACCTCGCTCACTCTCTCACTCATTCTCTCTCTCTCTATCTTCTATCTATCTCTCTCTCTCACTCTCTACTCTCTCTCTTCTCTCTATCTCCCACTCTACTCTCTCTCTCTCTCTCTCTCCTCTCTCTCTCTCTCTCTCACTCTCTCTCTCTCTCTCTCTCTCTCTCTCTTCTCTCTCTCTCTCTCTCTCAGCTACACACATAATACGTATTGTAGCACATGTAGCACATAAAAACTATCAATCTTCAACACTTGCATGTTGTTAAACTTAAAAGTACATGGAAAGTGACAGCCGGGAGTAAACACGAGAGCAACAAGCACCAAAGGGACTGACAAGTGTGAAATGGTAGCCAATATAGAGCGAAAATCCATTTATTTTGTCTCCCTCCCCACCTCTCCTCTCTCTCTCTCTCTCTCTCTCTGTCACTTCCCTCTCTCTCTCTCTCTCTCACTCTCTCTCTCTCTCTCCTCTCTCTCTCTCTCTCTCTGTCACTCTCACTCCCTCTCCCTTTCCCTCCCTCCCTCTCCCTCTCTCTCCACTTTTATCACTTCAATGATTATTCATAGTCACAAATTTTGAACAGGAAATGCATTTTCTCGCAAACCAATTTTCTATGATGTATCGCACTAGAGATGAATCCATTTATTTCATCGTAGATTCAAAAAGCTAATCAACTGAGTTCTGGACCATGAACAACCCATTCATAAACTTCTATCGCCACCCAACAGCGACCTTTTTTGCGTAATACTAAACAAGAAGAAAGGAGAAGAAGAAAGAAGAAAAACGATAAACACCACAGGTTACATCCTCTCCGTTAAGTAAAAGTAATAACAATGAACGAACCAAACAGTAATCAATATCCCTCTCTCTCTCTCTGTCTTTCATTCTCTCTCTCTCTCTCTCTGTCTTTCATTCATTCTCTCTCTCTCTCTCTCTCTTTCTGTTTTTCTGTCTTTCATTCATTCTCTCTCTCTTTCTCTGTCTTTCATTCATTCATTCATTTTTTTTTTCTCTCTCTCTCTCTCTCTCTCTCTCTCTCTCTCTCTCTCTCTCTCTCTCTCTCTCTCTCTCTCTCTCTCTCTCTCTCTCTCCCTCTCAAGGCCAAATTCCTTACACGTGTTTACAAATTCCTCAAGAACCCCACCTCTACACACACACACATCAACCATCGGTATAGGTGTCAATAATAGCACAGGGAGAGAGAAAAAAAAAACAGCTGCTGTTAATGATTTATGTTCATATTCTCTGAGCTGCGGACGTTAGAAAGTACAGATAAGAGAAAACAATTAAATATATATCTGATAAAAAATTATTGACATTCACTTTCAAATAACAAGACCAATAAAGAAACAAAAAGAGAGAGAAAAAAAATACAGAATCACAGCTTCATTTTCTACAAATCATCTGCCTATGATTCAGCACCAAGGACGTCCTCTACGGCAGTATCTCTCTCTCTCTCTCTCTCTCTCTCTCTCTCTCTCTCTCTCTCTCTCTCTCTCTCTCTCTCTCTCTCTCTCTCTCTCTCTCTCTCTCTCTCTCTCCCTCTCCCTCTCCCTCTCCCTCTCCTCTCCTCTCCCTCTCCTCTCCCTCTCTCCTCTCCTCTCCTCTCCTCTTCTCCTTATTACCTTCTAGTACTGTTATGTACCCCCCCCCCCCCGTCCACCATGACTAAACAGTTTTATTTAGTATAATGCAAATAATATACGAATTATGAAGAGACTGGAGTTTTGGTCAATAAATTCGAATTTAATACACGAATTAGAAAGGTGATTTTATAGAACATGTGGTGTTTCTGTTTATGTGTGTGTGTGCGTGTGTGTGTGTGTGTGTGTGTGTGTGTGTGTGTGTGTGTGTGTGTGTGTGTGTGTGTGTGTGTGTGTGTGTGTGTGTGTGTGTGCGCGCGGCGCGCGTGCGTGCGTGCGTGCGTGCGTGCGTGCGTGCGTGCGTGCGTGTATGTATGTATGTATGTATGTGTATGTATGTATGTATGTATGTATGTATGTATGTATGTATGTATGTGTGTGTGTGTGTGTGTGTGTGTATGTATGTATGTATGTATGTATGTATGTATGTATGTTGTGTGTGTGTGTTCCTTGCTTGTTCATTACCCTTATGACCTACGTTGCGTACCCCTAGGCCTACGCGTACCCTAGACACCACTGCTCTACGACAACAACAACTCAACAACAACAACACAAAAAGAAAAGTTAAGAATATGGGACGCAAAATATATCTCTCGGGATCTCGTGCACAATTTGTTTGCGTCGCATCTTGTAAACACTTTTGTCTCGATGGGGTTTTGGCGAGTGACTGACACCGTGATGTCTGTCGGCGGTAAATATTGAGGGAGGAGAAGGTTATGCACAAGGCTTATGTTTATATACGTTCATACATACAGTCATCATGTCTGCAAGCGCGTGTATACATGCATATGTAAGTGCAAGCACACACACATACATTTATGTGTGTGTGTATGTATACAGGAATACAAGCATGTATACATACATAACTATATACATATGTATCTATATATACGTAAATGAATAAATAATTATATATATAATATATATATATATATATATATGTATGTATATGTGCATATGCGCGCGCGGTGTTTGTGTATGTCTGTTTTCTTTGTGTGCATGTGTTGCGTGCATGTGCGTGTAAGGTTATGATTCCGAGAAAGAAAACAATGATAAATTCATAAACCTTCGCGGTAATAAAAATCATTATCCCTCTCCTCAATTTCTTATCTAATCTGCTTGGCCCAACAATTATATTCACTCTTTCATATACGGTAAACACCTCTTCACTTTCATTTTGCTGTTATCTTCAGTAATAAATATATTTCGTTTACTTTGCAGCAAAAAAAAAAAAAAAAAAAAAATATGTCTTAAAAAAATAAATATTTACAGAACAGCTGAAAAATAAGAAAGAAAAAAAATCACTTGTCTTAAAAAATAATATTTACAGTACAGCTGAAAAATAAGAAAAAAAATATATATATATTTACAGTACAGCTTAAAAAAAACATCCTTTAGTCATAAAGAATAAATACATTTACAGCACAACTAAAATATAAGAAAAAAAAAACATCTACTAGTCGCAAAAAATAAATATTTACAATACAGCTGAAAAATAAGAATAGGAAAAACATTCGCTAGTCTTAAAAATAAATATAATCATATTAAAAATAAAAAATAAAAAATAAAAAAGTACAGCTGAAAAAAATACAAAAAAAAAAAAACATTCGCTAGTCTTAAGTTCTTAAAAATAAATATATTCACAGTACAGCTGAAAAAAAAAATCCACGGGTTCTCAGCAGCACCGAAAACAAGGCCTAAAAAAAGGACAAGGCCTAAAAAAGGACAAGGCCTAAGGACGGAGCAAGGAGCGCGCCTCGCCCAGGTAGTCCATGACTTGCATTCGGTTCGTCCCATTCATATTCCAGGCACGAGGCAAACCCCTGCCGCCCTGCTGATCCAGCGTGTAAACCGGTTCCCCTGCCCACTCCCTCCCCCGCCCCCCCCCCCTGCCCTGCCCTTGCCTCCTTCCTTCCCCTCTTGTCCCAGTTCCCCTGCCCCACTTTCCCTCTCCCCGCCCCCCCCCTGCCCACTTTCCCTCTCCCCCCGCCCCCCCCCCGCCCTTCCTTGCCCCTCTCCCTCCTTGTCCCAGTTCCCCTGCCCACTTTCCCTCTCCCCCTCCCCCTGTCCTGCCCTTTCCTCCCCCCTTCCTTGTCCCAGTTCCCCTGCCCTTCCTTGCCCAGTCCCAGTCCCCTGCCCACTTTCCCTCCCATCCCCTGCCCTGCCCTTCCTTGCCTCCCTGCCCTTCCTTGTCCAGTTCCCCTGCCCACTTTCCCTTCTCCCCCCCTGCCCTGCCCTTCCTTGCCTCCCTGCCCTTCCTTGCCAGTTCCCCTGCCCACTTTCCCTCTCCCCCCCTGCCCTGCCCTTCCTTGCCTTCCTTGTCCCATCCCCTGCCCACTTTCCTCCCCCCCCCCTGCCCTTCCTTGCCCCCTGCCCTTCCTTGTCCCAGTTCCCCTGCCCACTTTCCCTCTCCCCGCTCCCCCTGCCCTGCCCTACCTGCCCTCCCTTCCTTGTCCCAGTTCCCCTGCCCTTCCTTGCCCATGTTCCCCTGCCTCCCTACCTCCCCCCCCTCTTGCCCTATCTTTACCTATCCGCTCGCTCCCTTTACCCTAAACTACTCTCTCTCTCTTCCTTTTCTCTCTTCGTCGCGTTTCCTTATCCCTCCTCTTTATCGCATGTCTTCCCCATCCCTTCCCCTAAAACCCCCCTCCCCTGCCTTATCTAACCCTTCCCCTTCCTCCTCCCCCCCCACTTCCATCCCTCCCTCTGCCTCCCCCTCCCACCCCACCCTTTCATTCCCCTCTCCCCCCACCCCTCCCACTCCACTCCCCCCACCCCTTCCCACTCCCCTCTCCCTAACTCCCCCCACCCCTTCCCACCCCCTCTCCCCACTGCCCCCCCCCTTCACCTTCGCCCTGCTCCGCCCCCCCTCCCTCACCTCCCGAACCCTACCGCGCCCCTGCAATGATGTAATAAAGCTATTTTCCACACGTGACGGTCGACCTCCCACCCAAACCTCTCGCCTTGACCACTGTCTTGTTTCATTAAGTATCGTTCACTTAACGTTCTAATCACCTGTAATGGCATGAATCTTGTGTCTGTCACTAACGAGCAAAAAAGGAGAAAAGATTGGCTGTGAAATATTTGCATAGATCAAAACCGGTGACGTAATGCAAAGAGGCAGTGGAAAGATACAAACACGTAAACTCAACCACACACACACGCACACACGCGCATAAATACATATATATACACATACACACACACACACACACACACACGCACACACACACACACACCACACACACACACACACACACACACACACACACACACACACACACACACACACACACACACACACACACACACACACACACACACACCACACACACACGCACACACACAAACACTTATTCAACGCACACACGCGAGGCGGCCATCTGGGAGCCAATACGAACCCTTTCCCGGTCGAAAAAGGATCCGAACCCAAGGCATGAGACCCGCTATAGGATCCAATACCACGGACTGTTCACGTGACTGGGGCAGGGAGTCCTCCAGAGGCGATCGTCTTTTGTTTCCACTTATTATAAGGAGTGTGGAAGCATGGGTGCGGCGTCGAGGGTGCGAAAGAATGGATAAATAAAGACAGATGGAGAGAGGAAGAATGGATAAATAAAGGGAGGAAGGGAGAAAGAATGGGTAAACCAGGGAGGAAGGGAGAATGGGTAAGCTAGAGAGGAAGGGACGGAAACAAAATGGGTAAACTAAGGAGGAAGGGAGAATGGGTAAACTAGAGAGGAAGGGACGTGAAGGGATGGAAACAGAATGGGTAGTAAGGAGAATGGTAACTAGGAAGGAAGGGAGGGAAGAGAATGGGCAAACTTGGGAGAAAGGGAGGAAGGAGAATGGCAAACTGGGAGAAAGGGAGGGAAGGAGAATGGTTAAACTAAAGGAGTGAGGAGGAGAAAGAAGGTGAGGAAGGGAGAGGGAGAGCGAGAAAGAGAGAGAAAAGAGAAAAGAAGAGGAGGGGGAGGGGAGGGAGGGGAGGGAGGGAAGGGAGAAAGAGAAAAGAAGAAAGGGAAGGGAGGGGGTGCAGTGAGAGGTAATGTATATTCGGAAGTGTTATCTATACGGGAAACTTGTTGGCACAGGGAAGGCCAGTGAACGAGGGTCACGTGAGGAAGAGAAAGGAAAAGGGAGGGAGAGGGTCATTATTGGGGAAAAGTTGAGGGAGGGAGGGAGGAGAGGAGGTGGGAGAGGACATTTGGGGAAAAGAGGGAGGAGGAGGGAGGAGGGAGGGAGGAGGAGGAGGAGGGAGGAGGAGAGGCAGAGAGAGAGAGAGAGAGAGAGAGAGAGAGAGAGAGAGGAGAGAGAGGAGAGAGATGAGAGAGAGAGAGAGAGAGAGAGGAGAGAGAGAGAGAGAGAGAGAGAGAGAGATCTGCTGCTGATATTGATAATACTATTATTATTGTGTTGTTATTTATGATGTTGTTGTCGTTGTTATTGTTGTTGTTGTTCTTGTTGCTGCTGCTGTTGTTGTTGTTGTTGTTGTTGGTGTGGTGGTGGATGATGAGATGGGAATGAAGGCCGAGTGGTTGTGGTGTAGGATGAAAAAAAAAAACAAGAAAAAAGGGAATAAAAAAAAAAAAGAGATGGAGAAGAGAAAGGAGACGGAGAAGGACAGGAAA
>NW_020870159.1:352684-355184 GCF_003789085.1 Penaeus vannamei | reverse complement strand
GCTGGTCGAGATGTTTCGCAACGTGGTGAGCAAGGTTGGGGGTGTGATTCGCATGATTATTAAGGTCGAAGCGGGGCGAAGGTTGCCTCCGTCTGCGATGTTGCTGAGACCAAGAAAATCCTGATACCTCTACAGAAATTTTACGTTAGGTGATTGGGGATGATCCGAGTCGATAATTCCATAGGCAGTCCTGTTAAATTCTCTATGGTTGTGAGGAAGAACTCGGGTTTTAAGTTGGTTTGTTGGGTGAAGTGGGATGGGATGGAGGTAAGGGTACGATGTTGCTACCGACGAAGAGCATGGAAATGTGGTGGCCTTGTCCTTCTGACGTGTGTTGAAGTGAGTTGAGTGTTGATTTTTAGAAGGGAGTAAAAAGTAAAGATGAGGAAGGTAAAATAGGAGGCGAGAAGGAGGAAATGAAATGGATAATGAAAAGGGTGAAGACAGCCCATACGAGAATGGCTTAGAGCACGTGAAAGAGAGAGAAAAAAATAATCATAAAGAGAAAAAGAAAGACAATGGGAGAATCAAAATCTTAAGCAGTTTTTAATGTTCATTGATTATTGACACGTTAGTTCTCATAAAACCGGCATTTGATATCAAGATAAAGAATGAGGTGTTGACGCTGTATAACGAGAGAACAAGACAATGCAATGGGAGTCACAGATAAGTGAAAACTAGAAGAATTACACAAAGCGCACTTATCACAGATACAAGAACTGGTATCGCTAATCATGAAACCAATACACCCCCCCAAAAAATAATAATAAATAAATAAAATAAAAAGAATAATTAAAAATAATAATGATTAATAAAAAAATAATGATAATGATGTAATTCATTGTGATATAATTCCTAGACAATTCATCAACAATTAATTCAAGTCTTTCCCTACTTGACTTGATGGATTTCTAAACACGTAAGAGTGGACACAGGGACGCTAGGATAACAATAGTGGCTGTGATACCGCATAAGAGGATCAATAAAGTACGGGAACATGCTCCGAATCCTACATGAGTCTGAATCAGTGCAGTGTGATTCGAAGCCTAAACACTATTAGTATTTGATTGTGCTTTGGGGTACAAATGGAGGTCATGTTTGTGAATTTATTTTTTTTGTCTTGTTTGTAATACTTGTATGTATGTGCTGCGTGTAAAGTATGAAGCTGTGATTTGGAAGGAAATATTTGAGTATTATGTTTGAGTAAAAATTGTTATTTCTATTCGAACTAATTTCAAGGATGAACAAACTGAGTAATGAAACATAAACAACATAATGCACACAATAAATAATTACTATAATGCACGTGTTCAAGCATTGGAAAAAGACATTTAAAAAATCAGGTCATGTAGTTATTCTTAAGATATGATTGTGGTAAATCGGTTTTCTAGTTTTAATTCAAATCAGTATTATCGACATGGGCGGGGCTAGCAAGGATCGGATGCGGACACGCCCACACTGTGCAGAAGCCAACGAATATTTAACACATAAGCTAACATACACATTAATAGACAGATGTAAAAAAAATGTGTTGTGTGTGTGTGTGTGTGTGTGTGTGTGTGTGTGTGTGTGTGTGTGTGTGTGTGTGTGTGTGTGTGTGTGTGTGTGTGTGTGTGTGTGTGTGTGTGTGTGTGTGTGTGTGTGTGTTGTCGCGTAAGTAATCGAACTTAATCTAAGACGTTTATTTATCATATTTATGATGGCAATGCAGGATCCCCCCCCCCCCGTGTGCGAAAATATAAATACATCCATACACAATTGAATTAATCGACGCCACAGACACCAAGCGTTCATTTTCCGTGCCTCGACCCAATAAACAATTTCGCAATAAAACAGAACCCTAAAAAAATGCATCCATGGCGTGAGAGAGCAAGGTTGACACGTGAAAATTGATGCGGGAAAGGTGGTCTCCTTGCGTCAGTCTCCCGGCCTCGTTGGCGTTCGTGTTGTCACATCGTTCGTCTAACTGTCTCGAGAAGATGAACGCGCTTGAATCCGCCCGTGGCTGTTCTCGTTTTCTTTCGGATTGAATGCGATAGAAGCATGGGATCTATTTTACTCATGGCTTATAACATTTACAAAGAAAGGGAATTAAAGGTGATAGATGTTTAGTGCGAACGCTTGCACACCTTTAAAGGAGGGAGAGAAAAATACGATAAAAATATCACTCTAAAAGCAAACCGCTCTCAGACAAGCCAATTTTAGGGCCACGTGTGCAGAGAGACACCCAGCTAAAAATGATACCCGAAAGAGCCATAATTTTGCAGAGATATGGAGCAGACTACGCCCGTGCTCTTTCTTGTATTTTTAGGTCACCGGGAACTATATTTAGGAAGAGGTACACCGCCTTGCAGTATGACACGGAAACATTACAAATGCATTATCGCTCTTATAGCCTTGTATTTAGTAACAATGCATGTTTATAACACAACAAATGTATTAAATGACGAAGAGAACGTCAAAGAAAAGACAATAATTGAAAAAAGAATATTTGACAGTA
>NW_020870159.1:337684-347684 GCF_003789085.1 Penaeus vannamei | reverse complement strand
TATAAGATATACATTTTTCAAACAGACCTAAATGACCTGACAAATGATAATTCCTCTACATTTACTAGTTGATATATGTATTAATATATATATATATATATATATATATATATATATATATAATATATAATGTAATTATATATGTATGTATATATATATATATATATATGTATATATATGTATGTATATATATATAGATAGATATATGAATATATAATATATATATATATATATATATATATATATATATATATATATATATATATATATATAGAGAGAGAGAGAGAGAGAGAGAGAGAGAGAGAGAGAGAGAGAGAGAGAGAGAGAGAGAGAGAGATAGATAGATAGATAGATAGATAGATAGATAGATAGATAGAGATACATACATATATATATATATATATAATATGTATATATATATTTAAATGTATAATTATATATATATATATATATGTATATATGTATATATGTATATATATATATAATATATATATATATATATATATATATATATATATATATATATATATATATATATATATATATATATTTATAATATATGTACAAATAATATACATTTATATATTCATACATTATCAAATGTGTAAATTTATATCTATATATCTATATCTATATCTATATATTCATACCTATCTAACTATATATGTATCTATCTATACACATTTATATATATATATATATATATATATATATATATATATATATATATATATATATATATATATATATATATATATACCTGTTTAGCCTTTTCCTTGGTTTTAGTAAATAGTATTAGCATTGGAAAAAAACTCTCCTGGACATGCAAGGAAGTCACATTTTGCTCTCAAACAAGTGTTAATTATTGTTTATCTACCACAAATAGACACAGTTATAAGTGAAAAGGATGTTTTCACACAGTGTATGTGGAATGTTTATATATGATTCTTTTAAAGATACCTCTAAAATTGTATGAAGACAATGAAGGAACCCATTACTCATATTAACCCAATGTCGACGGGAAAATGGTGCGTTCCCTTTGGCAATGCTTAGTTAAATGTTTCTGCACATAGATGGGTCTGCCAATGCTTAGCCACAAAGGAGTCAATTAGTAGATCTTGCGACCTCACTTTTCCTTGAAAAAGTGGAAAATGTATTTTTTTTTTATTAATGCTATCAATATTGACACTGTTATTTTTGTTATAAACATCATAGTTACTATATTGTTACTGACATACTAACAGCAGTATTAAATATTAGAAAACCTTGTGGAGCCATCTATATGTAAAAACAATTTATAAATTCAACACACACAATGGGCAATGGCATGTACGTACATGCCATGCCCGGTGGCTTGGGGTTAAGGTCAGTTTGGTAGCATATAGTTATTTATTATAATATATCTATAAGGAAAGCCAGTCAGCAGTTGTTCCTCTTTTTATAGGATTGGTGTATAAGTGGTTCATCAATTCCAATATGCAAGAGATGTGGGAGAAGACAGTCTTTAGTGATTCAAATCTATTGCCCGTTGGAAGGGAGCCCATACCATCGCACACTCTTCATCTTTGCTTGTGTTACGCAGGAGTGCTGGAACCGTCCCCATAGGTAGGAGTTTGCCCATGGTTTTGTGAAACTATGGTTGACAATTTTTGTATGTTTTAGAATTGATATTGTTCATATTTATTTATATAACTAAAAAGGTATCTAAGTCATACATAGATATATATACTTTATACATACATTTTTTATTCATGGGAAATATTATGCACACTGATGATAGATTTTGGTAATTTTTACTATCCAGTTATGAAATTATTTTCATAATTGTATTTTCATAAAAAAGGTGGCTTGCTTTTGAGGTATACTGAACAAGGCCGTAACATATTTTTATCAGATATTTATGTAAAAATTCTCACTGAGGGTAATTGATTTCCTATATCATATTTCATTCATACCCACACTCATTACTCACTTCAGTACTCAACAGTTTATATAACATTCTTATTTTTAGTTCACAATTATTCGGTCCCATTCAAACATTATTTAATTCCCTTTAGATATAATTTTGCACTTCTTCCCTTCCTCCACCCCTCTTAATTCCTCCGTCGTACCTCCAGCTGGACCTGTCTAAGAAGCCAGATCCCAGATCCCACTTCATCCAAGACGTCCCTCCCTAGCACCAAGGCCGTTCCCCCCCAGTCAGCGGGAGGGGAGACTTGGTTTGAGGATGACGATGACTGGGGTAGTAATGACAATGATGGCAATGGCAACGCGGACAACTATAACTTCGCCTCATCATCGCAGCTGTACCTGGACAATATGGCCAAGAAGCCTGATGGCATGAGCAACCTAAATAACATGAACTCCAACACATCATCAATCACCGAGGTTGCGCAGAGCATGGAGAGTAAGCTGAACATTATCGAGGTATGATATCAAATTGATATAATGGTATTCTTAATTCATTTGATTCAGGTGACAGAGATATCTTGTCTTTAGACATCCTTGGGTGAAGACTCCCATCTTGGAGGCTTGGCCTACAAAACACTCACATGCATTATAAAGACTCCTTACTTCCCTTTGCAATGCTGACATTCCATTTTTGCTGTTTTTCCATTTTCCAAGGTCTGTATTTTTCATTTGTTATGCTGTATCAAGATGATGATAAGACTTTTTGTTTGGCAAACCATATTTTCTTGCCAGGTAGTTTACACTCTTTACAAAAGTAGTAACTACAAATAACAGGCATAATTGATGGCTGGTAAACTTCACCCTTGTGGAATGGTGAAAATCCTACAGGAGCTCATGAACTTCCCCCTTTTCATGAAGGCCTGCATGGTCAGTCTCACCATTTGCTCATGACAATACATTTCAGTAAACTGCCTATCAATCAAATTTTTTCCATGACAAGGAGATCCACCCATCCCTTGGCCAGTTTTAGTCTTGGCAAGATATCCATGTCATTCATGTCCATATATGATGTATATATGTATTTTTTTACCCACTCTCAGTTTATTTGCTACAGATACTGGTAATTGTTCATAACCTTTAAATCTGCAAATCATATATACCCACAAGGATTTTTATAAAACATACCAAAAGGCACATTACCACTTCAAGGAAATATAACAACTCACTCTTGCTCTCAGGGGGATGCCAATGCTAATGAGGCCCTGTGTGGTGCTGTGGGTATTGTTGGGTGTGGTGGAGAAGGAGTAGAGGCTTCGGCTGTGATTGAAGGCTCCGAAGAGGACATGATTGCAGTGGACACACCCGAGCAACCGACGACTGACATCCCAGCTCTGTTTCAGGTAAGTTTGAAGGCTTGCATTAGGGATTGTGGATGAGTAAAGGTAGGAGGAAGGGGGGGTTTAGCATGATTGTATAGATGGGTGGATTAGTGAATGGGTTGATGGAAGATGGTGAATGATGAGCAGATGAGTGTAGTTATAGGAAGGTACTTGGTAAATGGATAGATGAAAATAATGAAGACAGGCAGATATCCAGACTAAATATAAGATTTTTTTTTTTTTTTAGTATAACCCAGGTATCAACATTCTGAAGTTAATCATAATTTTTTTTTGAGGTTATCATGATTTTATTCTTGTCCCTTATATATCTGTTATAAAATTTTTTCTGTCTCTATGTTAATAGGAAGCAGCCCAGATAGATGCCAATGCAGATGTGACTTTCATTCCCTACTTCCTGTCAAGTGAAATAGAACCACCAGAAGATGTATCATTTACAGACCATGAGAGAGAACTTTTGGTGCGCTACACTCATAGCACAGGACATGACTTCAGAGAGGAGGTAATACTTGAATTTTTTTATTAGAGCTGAATTCAAGTTATATGACTACTCATACTGCATGTTCATTTCTTTGTTCGTTTTTGTTGAAGTCTTCTTCAGAAATATTTAATTTCTCCCAATGTATTTCCTCTTTTGTAGAAAAAGTTTGAATGAGAATGAATATCTTCACAATACAAGAGATGTCTTTGACCAGTTTCAAATGTATTTCTGACAAAGATATATTCGAAACTGGCCAAATACATCTGTTGTATTGTGAAGATATTCATTCTCATTCATACATTTTCTACATTTCTCAACATGAATATGCTTCATTGTATTTCCTCTTTTTTTTCATTTTCTCTGTCTCCTTCCTCCTCACTGTTTCCTTCATACACCTAGTTTACTGTATTAGATGATCAGATATGTGATATTTTGATGATATTTTATATTTTGATACTTTATAGATGTTTTGATAATACATTGTAGATATTTTGATAATACTTTATAGATATTTTGATGATAGTTTTTAGATGTTTTGATTATATTTTATAGATATTTTGATACTTTATAGATATTTTGATAATACTTTGTAGATATTTTGCTAATACTTTATAGATATTTTAATGATATTTTATCACTATTTTGATAATACTGTATAGATATTTTGATAATACTTTATACATATTTAATAATACGTAATAACTATTTTAAGATAGATAGCTACAAATTAAATATTTTTGTTAAAGTCAAATCCGTGATCCACAAACTCTAATTATCTCCAGGAAAATGCAGGCGGAGGTGAGGGGAAGGGAGATGGTGTTTACGAGAAGGATGTAGCCATCCATGGAGATGTACTACTTCACAAGTTCAAAAAAAGGATCTCGCGCAGTCCACAGCAAGTGATGAGGTAGGAGGACAGGTTATATATTTTTTGAGGTTGTGATTTTGTGGACATTGCTTCAATATTCTGAGTGATAGTTATGGCTTTAAATTGCATTCTTGCCTTCAAGTATGTATAGTGAGATTGATTTTGACATATGGAAGGATTATCTGATGGATGTATTTTGAGTGTTTAATTCTGTGGCAAAAGTAAAAGAGTGTGTTATTAGAGCATTTTATTGCAAGTACTTCTGTCTGGATAAAGGGAAGTATTATTTTAGCTGTTATCCTTGTTGGTATTTAATTGTACACTAATGAGGAGGTCTGACTATATTAACAGGCTGGCATATGTTTCTAGATATCCTCCTCCATCTCCACCTACTGCATCTAAATTTTATCCCTCTCTAATGCTTTAATGCCTTGGGAAGTTACTAATAAGCATGGGTTAATGCCTTATGACAAAGCAGATATAAATTTCATCTTGTTTAAGATGCCATTGTTTTATATAATTTACTCTAGTATTTATTTAATAAGATGATAGGTACTTTGTATTAGATAGGCTACCTCTCATAATGTTGAGTATAAAACAAAAGTTTCATAAGGAAGACCCATCCTTTTATACAACCCCATTTTATTTGCATCAGGTATTGTCGAGAGGAAGGTGCGTCCCCGCTCTGGTTGCGTCCCCCAGGAGCCAGTGATGTGGCAACCAAGTGCCAACACTGTGGAGGCAGCATGGTCTTTGAACTGCAGCTGACACCACAGATGATCATCCATCTGCGAGTTTCAGGAGTCCAGGGTACACCTTTAGAGTTTGGAACTGTGACGGTGTTTACTTGTTTAGCGTCTTGTTGGTCGGATAAAGACACAGTTAGACAAGAAGCAATAGTTGTCCAAAGTGAAGTCATTTAAGTAACCATTTTTAGACACAAGTCCAAAGAGAAAGTTCATCACAACATATGGAATAATAGATGCTTGCCCCAAAACATGTTTATTAGGATTTTTTTTATTTATTTTGTTTGTTACCTTGTTTTTTTCCTTATATATTTAAGTCCTGAATGTGTTGAGCAACACATTTAGATTACATAACTGAATAAGGTAGGAAAAGTAAAATGGAGGAAGATTTGAGTAAACACAGCAATTTCATTACATTAAATAATATGTTTTACTTTTTATTTAACGGCAATAAATATGAAAGGCTAGTCTCCTATCAAATTAAGAATTTCCATTTGATGTTGTAAACTGTGAGCAAATGCTGTGATTAGCATTGTTTGTAAAGTCTAACCACTATAATTAGGGGAATATGATGGTAAAATTGATGACATAATTGAAGATATATGCCAAATAGGTTTAATCTTATGATTTTGTTGGTGAGATGAGGACTTCCAGTAGAGAAATATGTTAAGAAATAACATTTCTCTTAGCAGTTGAAAGAATAAAGGAAAATAGTTCATATAATTCATGTTTTGTAGAACTTTTGGGGCAGCAGTTTTTTTGTTAACATCTAAGTTAATAAATATTTATTTTTTGTTCTGTATGTTTATTTTCTTATGTTTTGTTCTGGCCATTTACATTTTGATAATAGTTCACATATGATACATCTCATTATCACTGACAAATATTTTGAGGTCTGAATAAAGAAGAAAAAAATAAAAAAAATAAGATAAGAAAAAGACGAGGAAAGAAATACATGTAGCATGCAATCACCAAAGACCTTAATAAACCTATTTATATTACCACTGCTCATATTGTCAAAAATGAAAACTGTTTAGGAATATATAAATATGTGTGTGTGTGTGTGTGTGTGTGTGTGTGTGTGTGTGTGTGTGTGTGTGTGTGTGTGTGTGTGTGTGTGTGTGTGTGTGTGTGTGTGTGTGTGTGTGTGTGTGTGTGGTGTGTGCGTGCGTGCGTGCGTGCGTGCGTGCGTGCGTGCGTGCGTGCGTGCGTGCGTGCGTGCGTGCGTGCGTGCGTGCGTGCGTGCGTGCGTGCGTGTGTGCGTGTGTGTGTGTGTGTGTGTGTGTGTGTGTGTGTGTGTGTGTGTGTGTGTGTGTGTGTATCCATATGTTAGAGAAGGGAGAGATAGAGAGATAGTGAGAGGGAGAGGTAGTGAGTGAGTGAGTGTGTGTGTGTGAGTGAGTGAGTGAGTGAGTGAGTGAGTGAGTGTGAATGAGTGAGTGAGTGAGTGTGTGAGTGAGTGAGTGAGTGAGTGAGTGAGTGTGAGTGAGTGAGTGAGTGAGTGATGTGAGTGAGTGAGTGAGTGTGTGAGTGAATGAGTGAGTGAGTTGAGTGAGTGAGTGTGGATGAGTGAGAGTGAGTGAGTGTGTGAGTGAGTTGAATGAGTGAGTGAGTGTGAAGGAGTGTGTGAGTGAGACTGAGAGAAAGAAAGAGAGAGAGACTGACTGAGATGACTGAGAGACTGAGAGAGAGAGAGAGAGAGAGAGAGAGACAGAGACAGAGACAGAGACAGAGACAGAGACAGAGACAGAGACAGACAGAGAGACAGTAGGAAGAAATGAGATGTTTTTAGCTTGCTTGTATACATGCATTCATACATGTGTATTTTTGAGTATGAACACACTGGTCTAACACGATGGTTTGCAGGATCAAAATATAAATCATTTAAGATATCCTTATGATTATCCTTATTTATTCATTATTGCTGTGTATTTTTGATGTGTGTTTAAGATTTGTACAGACAGAAATAAGAAAGAGAAAGAAATATATATAGTAAATATTCCAAAGGCTATTAAATAATCTGTCTTGTTAGATAATCATTATTTTGATTGTACAGACCATTTACAAAGACAGTTATATTTTGTAGTGCGATGCAGTTGAAGGAAAATATGATAAATGATCATAGTTGACTGATTTATATGTGGTCCAGTATGATGTACTGTGTGGCTTGACAAGTGTTGAAGCTATGCTTATTGATGTGGAAATCAGAAGAAACATAATTTCTGTGATATACTGATGATATGGCAAAGATATATTTATATGCCATAAATGACTAATAATGATTGCATCACAGCTCAGGACACACTGGTGTTGTTACTTCACACTTGCATACTTAAGAGAAATTAAAACCAGACCATTTTTCCATGGAGTGTAGCATGACACTCAAGCATAAATGAAAATGTGATATTACTCCTACTGTATTTGCCAAGTCACCTGCATTGTCCCAGCTTATTCTTTATTTTCACTATTTCCAACCTAAACTTGATGCAAATGTTATTTTTCATAAAGTGATGCATATACACATGCATACCCCACACCAGCATTCACATATATTTATATATTGTCCACACATACACATTCACGTATTGTAAATGAACCCTTCAATACAATGTATTTTATACATGTTGCTGTGACTGTAATGTGGTTATTTACACTGATATTGTGTTGATATCTTTGATATATTCTTATCATTGTGTCAAGAACAATAGAGCATATGAGAGATTACTTGGTAATTAAGATAAACGATGATATTATGTTGATGAAACTTTTAATTGCACAATTTGGGATGAATGCTGGGTAAGTGATATTTAATCAAAGCTCAGTTATTGCGGTTTCTCATTCAGCGCTTTGAATCATATTAACTTGAGAGAGTAAAAGTAAAAGGAGATTATTATATTTATGTCTTAAGCTTGAAAACCTTATATAGGTTAGGTAAGTTAGGTTGCTATTGAGCTTCCAGTTCAGAATATCAATATATTTGATGTTAAAAGAACTTAGAATATATTGGTAATAATGCTCATAGAATTATTTGTCCTATAAGAGTTATTCTAGTCAGAACTTTTAAGAACCTTTGTATTCTGAGTATAATAGATGAAGTGTTACAGGTTCAACCAGTCTTGATACATTTATTACTATTATGAGGTGTATTATTATACACATATTATAATGAAAGAAATCTTACCAAAGGAAGGATAAAGTAAAGTGTATTTTTAAAGAAAAATATCAGTAGATGGTGCAGTCATAATCCCTTTTATGTCTGTCATAGCTTGTCAGAACTCTTTGGATGCCAAAAAAGGTTTTGATTTTCCAGTTATTATATCTTTTTAAGGGCTAAGGCCACAAGTTAAACGCTTATTTTTCTTGGGCATATTTGAACCATGCTGGCTTTCTGAAGTCACATTATGTGTTGTTGGTTAAATTATTATCAGTAAGTGCTTGTGGAATTAAGGAGGACATTATCTATATTTTATTGTTGTAGTTATCTGCCATGTACAATTTTCTAATTTGTACCACTACATAATAATTGGTTGTTTTTGCATCCTACAAAAAATGAATGAAAAGCATAGATATTAGGACGATATTATGAGTGACTTTTTCATTTATTTAAGCACATTGTTTACCCTCACAAGATATAATAATTTAGTGTAGAAATGTAAAAATATGACATTGAATTAAAAACTGTTTGAGAATATTTATTTGAGTAGATTATTATTATGTATATACATTTTTCTTAATTAATTATTACCATGAGATGAAACTAGATTGCTTTCTTGTGCTTTTGCCTTGGTATGTATTTTCTTCTCTTTAAAGGATTTGAATAGAATAGGAATAGGACTGTATGCCAAAGATTGATGGTGCACAAGGGATACAAGAAAAATAATGCATCCAGTTATAAAATTCCTTTTCCATAAATTGGCAATAGGTATACCATAACTTATATGCCTCCCCTTTAGTAAAAATTGAAGAATAAAAAGAAATAAAATATGATGCCATAAGATGCCAATGAGTGGGTTTTAATCTGGTCTGCGAGATTTGCAATTGGCTGTGATCATGTGTATACAGAACATACCAATAGCATCTAGAGAATGACCTAGAGTTTTAGTAAAGGGCTTTTATCTAGAAACAGATGTTAGCCAAGTTATTTATAGCTGTCTTCATATACAGGAATACTATAGGTTACCATCTGCACATGGGTAGTGTGACATTTTAAAATGATATATGAACCAGTCAAGATATAGAGAGTTATAGATATGATTAATTTAGATTTTGAAAACGTAATGCAAGGTGTTGGGATGGGTAGTGAATCATGCTTTTTAAAATCCCTAAAAGAAAATGTGACAAGAGTTGTCATTTTTGGAAGCCTCTCCATACTAGGAGAGAGAAAGAGAAAGAAAAAAATAAGAGAGAGAAGTCTGTCAATGCATTTTTAAAGAAAAATATCAGTATTTTCATGGTCATACAAGGATCCAATTGGATTGCAGTACATAATCAATCATTCTTGTTCACTCTGTCGTTTATCATTTGTGTTTTTTTCTCTCTCTTATGCGTATGTGGACAATGCTTTGCACTTTGTCTAGAAATTCTAGAGAGTATTTGG
>NW_020870159.1:302684-315184 GCF_003789085.1 Penaeus vannamei | reverse complement strand
CACAAAGAAATACGGGTAAATGTGCGATAATAATAAAAAGAGAGAGAGATAATGCTTTTGCGGTGGAGACGAAGTGAAGAAGCTATGACTGGCCGATAGAACATCCGGGACTCACCTCGGGGCAGTTCTGTGAAGAGAGAAAATATAGAATTAGAAGAAAATAGAATAATAGAAGAAAATAGAAGAGAAGAAAAATTAGGTTGGGGTGAATATTGCTCGATAATGGCGGAAATGTGTACAATGGATAATAATAAAAATATATATGAAGTGCAACTGTGTGGAGAGATCCATCTATTTGAATGAATAAGATGTACAATTAGTTTCTGAAGATGTTCAAATGATGTATTGAAATGATAGTTCGAGGAAGATGTACAATCACTTTCTAAAAATGATTGTATTGAAATGATACTCAAAATGGTTTATTTCTGTGTCAGATGTCTTCTTCATGTTCCATTTTCTTTTTCAATCTACTGTTCTCAACTGTTTCGTTTTTCTCCAGGTTATTCTCGTCTTCCTCTCCTTATAACGTCTTCTCTCCTTCCTCCCACTTTTTCCCTCTCTCTTTCTCTCTCTTTCTTTTTAATAATCCTTCTCCTCCATTTTCTACCTCCTCTTCCTCACTACATCCCCCTCTTCCCACTTTCTCCCGTCTTCCCACACTCTCTTCTCCTTTTCTTCCTTTCATCTCCCTCTTCATTTCCTCCCTCTTACTCCTCTTCCGCTTCTCTCTTCTCCTTCCCCGTTCTTCCTCTTCAAACCCTCCATCCTCCCCATTTTCCCAGCTCCTCTTCCTTTCTTTACTTCTTCGCGTCTCCCTCTTCCAATCTTCTTTCCCTACTCCTCTCTCCCTCTCTCCAACTATTTTCTCCATCTCCTCTTCTTCCCCTCTCCTCCTCGTCCTCCCCTCCCTTCTCCCAGTTTCTTCACCATTCCCTCCTTCCTTCTCCCTCCATCTCGTCTTCCTCCTATACTTTCTCCTTTTTCCATCTTCCATCTTTTTCTTCGTCTCCATTTCCCCCTCCTCGTGTATTCTCTCTCTCCTTCTCTTCCTATCTTCCTATTCCCTCCCCTTCCTCCTCCTCCTCTTTCCACCTCCGCTTCCTCCATCTCTTCCCATTTCCCTCTCTTCAACACACTGAAATATAACTTATTTATAACTATTTATTTATAATTTAAATATAACTGCTCCTGTATCTTTGTATTTCCACCTACACTGATTTATATATACATGTATGTATGTATCTGTCTATATTTTAATTTATTTATCTATTTATCTGCCTATCTGCCTTTATATGTATATATGGGACACACGCACACACACACACCACACACACACACACACACACACACACACACACACACACACACACACACACACACACACACACACACACACACACACACACACACACAAACAAACACACACACACACACACACACAAACACACACACACACATACACACACACATTCACCCACATACATATACTATTATTTAGCTTTTTAAAGAAAATAATCTTACAATATGTTTCTTTTTGGGATTTCTGAAATTATGTGCTTCGTTTTCTCTCTTGTTTATAAATATTTCGACACCTGTTTTGTGTGTGATATATACTAATGTCAGTGATTATTATTCCAAAAGGTCTTTCTAAGTTTTAAAGGGAATTCCACTTGGTTTGGTCACGCAACCGAATTGTTAATTTTTTTTTTATTTTTTTTTTTTTTTTTTTGTATTTTTTTGGTGTATTTCGGTTGTCTAAATAAACTTGTTTGACTTTCACTTTGTCTCTCTCTCTTCTTCTCTTTTCTTCCCCTTCCTTCTGCTTCTTCCATTTTCCCCTTCCTTCCCCTCACGCCTCCACCCTCCTAACCTTCTTCCCTCCTCTCTTCTTCCTTCTCCATCCTCCTCTCCTCCCTCCTCCCTCTCTCTCCCTCTCCTTTCCTTCCTCCTCTCCCCCTCTACCCTGCTCTCCTCCCTCCTTCCTCCCTATTCCCCCTCCACCTCCCCCTTTTCCTCTCCACCCCCTGCTCTCTTCTCCCCCTCCATCCTCCTCTCCTCCTTCCCTCCCCCCTCCCTCCTCCCCCCTTCCTCTCCTCCTCCACCCTCCTCCTTCCTCCCCCTCTTCTCCCCCTCCCTCTTCCTCCTCCACCCTGCTCCCCTCCCTTTCCCTCCTCCTCCTCCTCCTCCTTCACCCTGCTCTCCTTCCCCTTTCCCTCCTCCTCCTCCTCCTCTTCCACCCCGAAGCACAGTGCCTCCTGATCGCCATGTCGAGCAGGGTCTCCAATCCTTCGATAAAACTCTAATCCTTCCTAATAAAACAACCGTTAACTCGCGGCATGAAGGGACGACACCCCGAGGAGCGAGAAGGTCGACGCTCCCATAACAGTGACATGGACTATTGGCCCTTATGGGAGGAGGAGCCGTTTGAAAACTTGGTGTCTCGCTGTCTGCTAATCTTTATGCATACTTTTCTTATCAAAGTTTTAATTCTGGGTGTGACGTCTGATATTCTAGATTAATATCAAAAGGGCGGGGGATACATGATCAGGCGATAGAGAGATATATTTGATTATTAAAGATCTTTCGCGACGTTCAGCGAAATGGAAGATGAACAGTGTGCTTTGAAGAGAGTAGAAAGAGAAATGAAAAAAAAGAAATATAATGAATAAAAAGAAAATATGGAGTGAAAGAAATGTAATATTCCAGCTGCGTTTAACTCGACTTTATAAAGTACCACGCAACACAATTCTTGTATAATATATATAAATCATTATCTCTTCCCACGCCTATTCTACATAAAAAAAAATACCTCTCGCAATCTATATACATTTTCCACTCGCATCTTCACCTGAAATCAGAAAAAAAGTCAGGCAATACCTTGTGAAAACCGATGTTATCAGTCAGGCGGGAAAAGGCACAGAAAACGGCGGCTCTTCCTTGTAACGTGCATGGGGGACTGCGCTAAATGAGTCTCCTCTTTTGTACCTCATTAACCTCTCCGCGTCGTGAGGGAAATGTGCGTGGGGAGAGATCATGTCGCCTTCGAAATAAGGAGAGAGAGAGAGAGAGAGAGAGAGAGAGAGAGAGAGAGAGAGAGAGAGAGAGAGAGAGAGAGAGAGAGAGAGAGAGAGAGAGAGAGAAAGTGTGTGTGTGTGTGTGTGTGTGTGTGTGTGTGTGTGTGTGTGTGTGTGTGTGTGTGTGTGGTGTGTGTGTGTGTGTGTGTGGTATGTGTGGTGTATGTGTGTGTGTGTGGGTGAGAGAGAGAGTGAGTGAAGGGGGGGGGCGAGGGAGAGAGTGAGAGAGGAAGAGAGAGAAGAGAGAAAGGAAATGAGAGAGAAAGAAGGAGATGAGAGAGAAAGAGAAAGAGTGATGAGAGAGAGAGAGAGAGAGAGAGAGAGAGAGAGAGAGAGAGAGAGAGAGAGAGAGAGAGAAGAGAGAGAGAGAGAGAGAGAGAGAGAGAGAGAGAGAGAGAGAGAGAGAGAGAGAGAGGAGAAAGTGAGAGAGAGAAAGATAGAGACAGGCAAACAGGCAGATAGATAAAAAGAGAGAAAAAAAGCGGCAAATTTAGGAGAAAACGAAGAAATATTCAAGAACGAGAAACATCTGCCAAGTGAGATAAAACAGAAAAAAAACAAGCAAGTGACCAGAATATACAAAACGACCACCCAGATCAGGACGCATCCAGAATTGAACCCAAATTTAATTTCTTCAATTAATTTATCCTCTAATTACATAACGACAACCCTCCTAAACGAAATGCTGTAGTATGAGACAATAAAAATAATATACAACTAAATTAATATCATCTAAGTCATCAGTAACGCATTATTTATATTGAGTGATGAATGTTGTTGAATAGAGAAAACAAAGGAACGATCAACACAATACTTACTCGTGTGTCCAGCTGATGGAGGCGTCCCCGGGGAGTGGGCAGGTCGAGGGCCATCAGTACAGGAAGGGGGAGGGGCATCGGGTGTGGTTGAAAAGGGGGCGGGTCGCAAAGCGTAAATGTGGGTGAGAAGAGGAGGCGTGGCGACAGGGATGTGGGCGTGGGACAGGTTATGGAGGAGGGAAAAAAAGTGGGAGGAGCATAAAGGTATGATTAAGTAAATAAGGCGAGTAAGAAGGTGTGGGCGGGAAAGGAAAAGGAAATAAAGACGTGGGTGAAAAAAATGGGGGAGGAGCATGGTGAAAGGCGTGGGAAGAAGGGGGTGGAGCATCAGGGGGAAGGAAGGAGGCGGAGCATAAGGAAGTGGGCGGCACGTCGGGTAGAGATGCCATGAAAAGAGAGGAAAATGGATTAAAAATACGAACATGGCATAATTCTTACAATAGAAGTGTAATGTAAAGTTTTTTATTCGGTGACGTATATATTCCACATTGGCGTCAGAGACCATATTCATTCTTCGTTCTCTGTCTATCTATATTTGTGTATAATATTCATCTCTATCTATCTATAACTGTCTCTGTCTGTATATATCTATAGTTATTTGTTATGTCATCGTGTATATATGCTGTATATCTATCTATATATCTCTGTGTAATGCTATATCTCTGTGTACTGTCTATTTATCTATATTTGTGTATATATGTATTCATCTGTATATCTATCTATCTATATCTCTGTGTACTGTCTATTTATCTATATTTGTGTATATATGTATTCATCTGTATATCTATCTATCTATATCTCTGTGTAATGTATCTATATCTCTGTGTACTTCTATTTATCTATATTTGTGTATATATGTATTCATCTGTATATCTATCTATCTATATCTCTGTGTACTGTCTATATATCTATATCTCTGTGTACTGTCTATTTATCTATATTTGTGTATATATGTATTCATCTGTATATCTATCTATCTATATCTCTGTGTACTGTCTATATATCTATATCTCTTGCGTACTGTCTATCTATCTATATTGTGTATATATGTATTCATCTGTATATCTATCTATATCTCTGTGCACTATATTTATCTATATTTTTGTATATATGTATTCATCTGTATATCTATCTATCTATATCTCGTGTATGTCTATATCTATATTTGTGTAATATATTATATCATCTGTATATCTATCTATCTATATCTCTGTGTACTGTCTATCTATCTATATTTGTGTATATATGTATTCATCTGTATATCTATCTATATCTCTGTGTACTATTTATTTATATATATTTGTGTATATATATTCATCTGTATATCCATCTATCTATATCTCTGTGTACTGTCTGTTATCTATATTTGTGTATATATATTCATCTGTATATCCATCTATCTATATCTGTGTACTGTCTATTTATCTATATTTGTGCATACATGTATTCATCTACATGTCTATTTCTCTCTATATGTAAATCTGTGTACTGTAGCAAATATACACATCAAGTTATACACACTTGTACATTAATATGCTCCCGCTGTACATATCTTCCGTTATGCATATATTCATCAAGAAGCACACACACCACACACACACCACACACACACACACACACACACACACACACACACACACACACACACACACACACACACACACACACACACACACACCACACACAACACACACACACACACACACACACACACACACACACACACACACAGACTTAGACCGAAATTCCCGACAGACACACAATACACAATCTTACTCTACAATACACAATCTTACTCTAGAAATAAACAGTACTCACCTGGCACATCTATTTCCACGAGAAAAGGCGAAAGAAAGAAAAAAAGAAAGTAGGAAAAAATGCATTAATAAATTCCGCAAAATCAAAACTATTGGATGTTTATATCAAAAGTCTCAGTATCATTAAAAAAAATCAAAACATTCACATATTATTCAGGGAATCGTATAAACACATATATATGAGAAGAGATCTATTTCTTCAATCTATTTCTTCATGTGTATGTGTGCATCAAGATCTGAACCGCTTCTACATAAGTATATTCATAGCATTGGGGTTGGATGGATATCACAGAGAGACAGTTGATACAATAACCACAACTATAATGATATAAACATACATAAAAAAGTGTTAATGCCTTAAAACATAAAGCTGTGAATAAGACATAGCGTCTCGAAGTAAGACTGTTTTGTAAATATATATAAAAAAAGAAAATCAAACAATAAACAGGAATTTTTGAACGAAAAAAATATCCGTTTTTAAATCTTTCATAAGGTGAAACTGTTCTCACAAATCTAAAGGATTAATTGCAGCATAAACTTCATTGATGTATAATTGAGATTTGGACTGAAAGCGCTGCCTCTCACTACAGATTACATCGAAGTCTCTTTCTGGTTTTACATAAGGGTATACATGTGTGTGTGTTGTGTGTGTGTGTGTGTGGTGTGTGTGTGTGTGTGTGTGTGTGTGTGTGTGTGTGTGTGTGTGTGTGTGTGTGTGTGTGTGTGTGTGTGTGTGTGTGTGTGTGTGTGTGTGTGTGGTGTGTGGTGTGTGTGGTGTGTGTGTGTGTGTGTGATACTCACCAGCTACATCCATAAAGCAGGGAGAAGAGAGGGGAAAATTAATTTTAATCATAAATACAGTATTTCAAATCCATATAATTACCCATATACATCCCTATACCCGACACACTAGCACACACCACACACACACACACAACACACACACACACACACACACACACACACACACACACACACACACACACACACACACACACACACACACACACACCCACCACACACACACACACACACACACACACACACACACAACAACACCACACACACACACACACACACACACGCCCTCATCACTACACCCTTAAGTCTACACCATTATTGATGTTGATCGCGTGAGTCGACGGAAACCCAGACGCACAATTGCTTATCTGAAATGCTATGCGGGTTTCCCTTCGCGTCGAGGGAGGAGGGAGGGAGGGAGGGAGGGAGGGGAGGGAAAAGAGGGAGGGAGGAGGGAGGGAGGGGGAAGGGGGAAGGGGAGGAGGGAGGAGGGGGGGGAGGGGGAGGGGAAGGGAGGGGAGGGAGGGAGGGAGGGAGGGAGGCGAGGGAGGAGGAGGGAGGAGGGAGGGGGGAGGGAGGGGGAGGGGGAAGGGAGGAGGGATGGAGGAAAAGGGGGGAGGAGGAGGCAGAGGGAGGGAGGAAGGAGGGAGGAAGGGAGGGGAGGGAGGAGGGAGGAGGGGAGGGGAGGGAGGAGGGAGGGAGGGAGGGAGGGAGGGAGGGAGGGAGGGAAGAAGGAGGGAGGGGAGGAGGGAGGAGGAGGAGGGAGGGAGAAGGGGGAGGGAGGTGAGGGAGGGCTGGGGAGGGAGGGGGAAGGGGGAGGGAGGGAGGAGAAGGGGGGAGGGGGAGGGAGGGAGGGGAGGGAGGGAGGAGGGAGGGGAGGTGGAATGGAGGAGGAGGAGGGAGGGAGGGAGAAGGGGAGGAGGGAGGAGGGAAGGAGGGGGGGAGGGAAGGAGGGATGCAGGGGAGGAGGGGAGGGGAGGAAGGGATGGAAGGATGGAGGGGGAAAGGGGAGGAGGGAGGATAGAATGGGGAAAGAGAGGGATGGGTTTTGGGGCTTAATGCGGGGGGGGAAGGGAAATGGAGTGGGGAGGGTTTGGGGCTATTTAAAGAGACGAGGAAGAAGGGAAGGGAAGAGAGGAGAAAGGAAGGAAAAACATGGAGGGGAGGAGGGTTGGGACCAAGAAAATAAAGAAGGAAGGGATAAGAGAGGGGAAAAGGGAACGAAGAATGAGGCCGAAAAGGTAAGAGAGAGAGAGAAGAAGGAGAAGGGAGGAGAGAGGAAGGCGGTGGGGAGGGAGGGAGGGAGGGGGTGCAAGGTCCTAGGGAGGGAGGGTGGGAAGAGCTTAGTCTTTTAGTGACAGGCGAAGGGGGTGGGGGGGCAGAGGGGGGGGGGGGATCTGTATCGACACAGGCAGAGAGGAGAGAAAGAGTGAGAGAGAGAGAAGAAAGGGAAAAAAAGGGAGAAAGTAAGAGCATCTCCCTGAACATTCATTTTTATTTTTACCTTTGACCTCCAATGCTTTAGAAATCGAACACAAAGGTGATCTAAAATAAAACACAAACAACAGCTTCAAATAAAAAAAAAGCTTTGTAACAGTATCCCATTCCCTTGCTTATTAAAAATCAAAATAAAAAAAACTTGTATGCTTTGATATTTCTTGCTTTACATACAAACCACAAAGGATGATATCAATAAGGCTGACAATACAATATAAAAAAAGAAAATCATATAGTGTTATGATAATGATCATGATAATGATAGTGATAGTGATGTTGATGATAATGACGATAGTAATAATAATAATGATGATAACGTGACAGCAATGACAATAATGAAGATAATAATGATAATGATGATAGTAATGATGGGTGATGATCATAATGATAATGAAGATAATGAAGATAATGATGATAATAACAATAACAATGATCATAATAGTAATGATAACAATAACAATAGTAATAACAATGATAATGACAATGATATTAAATGATAACAAAACAAACAAAAATATAACAATACTAATGAGAATAATAATAATTGGGGATGATAATAAATATCACAACAACAAGGAAAAACTATAAATGATAGGGATAATAACAATGATAATAAAAATAATAACAATAATAGAGATGGATAATGAATTTACAGGCCATAATGTTGATAATGTGAGGAATGTTGAATAATGATAATGATGAACTGATAAAATAATGATGAGGAATAAGATTAATAATAATTATGATAATAGTAATGACAATGATAATAATAACAACAGCAATGATGATAATAATGATAACAATAATATACATACATACATACATACATACATACATAGCTATATATATATATATATATATATATATATTATATATATATATATTATATATATATACTATATATATATATATATTTATATATATATATATATATATATATATATATATATATTATATATAATCTAATCATAATAAAAACATCATATCATCACTCAGTTTGTTATATACTAGACGGTTAACAGATAGATAAAAATCGACATAAACAAACACAATGAATTTAAAGAAAACTCACAGAGATGATATTTTAACAAAGGGATTAATCGGATTTATTAAATCCTCTTTCATTTTGATTTTCTTGCATCAAAAGCCATACCCAAGAAATGTTGATAAATAACAAAAAGAAAATAAAAGAATAAAAAAAAAAAAACCTTATACATGAATAGAAAAAAGAAGAAAATGAAAAAAAAAATTATATATATATGAACAAAAGAAGGAAAAAATATATGAATAAACAAAATTATATGTGAATAAAAAAAGAAAAAAATATATATGAACCAAAAAAAGAAAAAAAAATATGATAAAAAAATATATATGTGAATAAAAAAAAAAAAAAAAAAAAAAATCCTCCTTACCCTAGATCCAAGGTTCATCTGTGGAGAGACAAAAAAAAAGATAAAAGATAAACACGATAACATCTATTACCGTGTTTTACCGTCATATATTCATCAAGTGTGTCAAAGAGCAAGAGATATTCCGTCAAAAGGGAAAAAGAGCTGGTGTCATTAGTTGGAATTAGCGGCGTGCGGGCTTTTTCTGTCCCGATGTGCGTGGAGCGAAATCATCCAGCAAGAGGAGAGAGCAGAGGAGAGAGAAAGAGAAGGTGGGAATAGGAAGGAGGAGGGAGTGGGAGAGAAAGGGGAGAATGAGATGAGGATGGGAGAGGTGAGGAAGGGAGGAGGGGGAGAAACAGGAGGAGAGGAGGGGAGAGGAGAGGGAAGGAGGAAGGAGGAGGAGGAAGGGAAGGGAGGGGAAGGGGAAGAGAGGAAGTAGAGTGGTAGGAGGGGAGGTTGCGGGGGAGGAGTAGAGGAAGGGGTGAGGAGGGGAAGGGGAAGTGGTAGGAAGGTGGGGAAGGGGGGAGGAAGGGGGAGGAGGAAGGGGGAGAAGAGGAAGGAGGGAGGAGGATGGAGTGGGAGGAAGGGGAGAGTGGAGAAGGAGGAGGAGGGGTGAAATTCATCAGCAAGAGGCAGGAGGAGGAGGAGGAGGGGGAGAAGGAAGGAGGAAGAGGAGGGTGAGGATGGAAGAGGTGGGAAGAGGAGAGAGGAGGAGAGAGGAGAGAGGACGGGAAGGAGAGAAGGAACGAGGAGGGGAGGAGAGGTGGAGGAAGGTGGGAGGTGGGAGGGGAGAGAGAGGAAGAGGAGGGACGGCGAGTGCGTAAGGAGGAGGCTTGGAGGGGGGAGAGTGAAGAGGAAGGGAGAGGAGGAAGGGAGAGAGGAAGGAGGAGGAGGAAGGAGGGACGGGGGGAGGAGGTGGAGAAGGAAGGGGGGAGGATGAACGAGGAGGGGATGAGAGAAGGGGAGAGGAGGAGAGAGGAAGGGTGAGAGGAGGAAGGGAAGAGTGGTGAAGGGGAAGGGGGGAGGAAGGGGGTAGGAAGGGGCAAGGAGGAGGATGGTGGGAGGCGGAGGAGGTGAGGGAGGGAGAGGAGGTGGAGGGAAGGAGAGGGGGAAGGTAAGGGGGGTAGGAGAGGAGGAGAAGGAGGGGGAGGGATGAGAGGAGGACATGAGAGGAGGAGGAGGGGGCGGGAAAGGCAACGGGGGAGGAAGAGGAAGGGGGAGAGGTGAGAGGAGGGAGGAGGGAAGAGGGAGGAGGAAAGGGGAGTTAGGGAGGAGGAAGGGAAGGGGAGAAGGAGGAGGAGGAGGACAGGGGAAGGAGGCAGGAGCGGAAGAAAGGGAAGAATGGGAAAGGGGATGAGGCAGGAAGGGGTGAGGAGTGGATGGGGAGGGGAGGAGAGAGAGGAAGGGGTGAGAGAGGAGGGGGAGAGGAGGAGTAGGAAAGGGGGCGGAGGAGTGTCGAGGAGAGGAGTGGTTTAAGGAGAGGTGGAGAGGGGAGAGAAGGAAAGGGGAAATGTAGAGGTGGACGTGAGTTGGAGGTAGAGGTGGAGGAGGCAGAGGAGCGGGAGAAGGGAGGAGGAGGAGAGAGGGGAGGAAGGAGGGGGGAAAGGAGGAAGGGAGGGGAGGAGGAGGGGTGAGGAGGAGCGTGGAGGGGGAGGATTGACGAGGGGAGAAGTTGTTAGGAGGAGGAGTAGGAGGAGAGAGAGAGAGAGGAGAGAAGAGGGAGGAAGGGGAGTAGAGAAGGAGGAGGAAAGAGGGTTAAAGACAGTGGGAGGGAGGAGGTGGAGGAGGAGGGAAGGAGGAGGATAGGAGGGAGGGAGGAAAGGGGGGAGAGAAGAGGGAGAAGGTGGTGGGGGAGGAAGAGGAGGGGGGGATAGGAGGGAGGAGGAGAGAGGAGTGAAAGGGGAGAAGGAGGTGGACGGAGGAAGGAGGAGGTGGAGTGAGGGGGAAGGGAAGAGGCGAGAGAGGAAGGAAAGGGGGGAGGAGGGAGAGGTGAGGAGGAGGAAGAGAGAGGGGACGGGAGGAGAAGGAGTAGAGGAGGGGGAGGGAGAGTGAGAGGAAGAGGAGGAGGAAGGGGGGAAAGTAGAGAGAGGAGGAGTGAGGAAGGGAGGAGGAGGAGAGGGGAGGAGCGAGAAGGAAAGTAGAAGAGGAGGAGAGGAGTGCGGAAGCAGGAGGGAGGAGAGAGGAAGGACGGGGAAGAAGAAATAGAGGAGCAAAAAGAGAAAAAGAAGGCTGAGATAGAATGGGATAATTTATATCATGATTCCAAAATAACATAACTCTATCTATATATAAGAAAATATAATAATGATATCCCATTGCACAAAAAAAAAAATTCATGATAATAAAACCTCATAAGCCACATTAGCACTGGTGCGGTGGTGGATGACGACCGAAAGTGCCACGCAGAGAAGAAAGTGATATACAGTTGCACTGAAAATATGTTTTGTTGCAAGCGTGCAAGTGCAAAGTGTACATTTTTCCACCAGTGTCCGTGCGTGTATTTGTGCTAAAAGGACGGAAACAGAAAAAGAAATAGTTCTGACCAATAATTTCATAAAGTAAATAAAAAACAACGGGAGAAATAAACAAAAAAAAAGGGATAATCTTTCATTACGTTTTTTGTTTTGTTTTTGCTTTTTCTTTTTGTAATAGTGGTTTTGTGTGCTCTTTTGTTTTAATTTTTATTTTTTATCCTTTTTTTTTATTTTTTTTTGCTTATAGAGGGTATAATCATGTAAATTATATTTTTCATTATGAACTTATTTTTCTAATAACTTTTGCAAATACTTATTTCATACTGAATTCGACAAAAAAAAAAAAAAAAAAATCTTTTGCTAAACAGTAGTGTCAAAAATAAAGTAAAAAAAAAAACTTTTACTAAAAAGTAGTGTTAAGTAATGTCATAAGGACATAATTTTGTTTTTCTCTAACTGCCTTTTATATATTTTTTCCTCTTTCATACACTCCAAGAGACAAATATTGGGAAAAAAAATGACTTGATCTTAATCTTAAATTAGTACAATTCCAAACAAAAATAAATTCAAAACAATAGTAATAATAATAAAAAATCATTATGATATATAGTTTAATCATAATGATGAT
>NW_020870159.1:287684-297684 GCF_003789085.1 Penaeus vannamei | reverse complement strand
TAACAGTAAAAGCACAATTAAGTAACACTTTTTTTCTGAATAGAGATTGAAGATCAGACAATCAACATCCTGTACTGGCGAACAGAGGAGAAGGCATTAGAGAACTGGTGGAGAACTTTTATAGCAAAGAGACGGCACTTTAGACATCAACGAAAGGAAGATGTGAATGGGAGATAGGTGGGGAGGAAGGGAATTAAGATTAATGGGTAATAATGCAGAAGAGGGGATACGTGAGAAGAGAGAGAGGACGAAATAGAGGAAAACGAAAGGGGAAGGAGGAGATAGATAGATAGATAGATAGATAGATAGAATAGATAGAGATAGAGATAGTGAGAGAGAGAGAGAGAGAGAGAGATGAGAGAGATGAGAGAGAGAGAGGAGTTGAAGAGAGAGAGAGAGATGATAAGAGAGATAATGAGATAGATAGAAGAGATTTAAGAGAGAGAAAAGAGTGAAGAGGATTGAGAGAAGAGACAGACAGACAGGCAGACAGAGAGAGACAGACAGGTAACAGTCAGGCAGGACAGAACAGAGAGAGGCAGACAGTGAAGACAGAGACAGAGGAGAGAGAGATTAAAGAAAGAGAGAGACAGACAGGCAGAGATATAATAGCCGGAGAAAAGTAAAGAACAAAAAAAAAAATGAACGATAAATATTAACAATAAAAAGCAAAACCACAAGAACAAATACAAAACTCTTAATTATCCAATATAAAATCAACAAACACCTACCAACCCTTCCCCCTCCCCCGCTCTCCCCCTTCCCCTACTCTTCTCCCTCCCCTCCCAAATAAAAGAATCAACAACCCCATTAACAAAACTCACACTACTCGAACCCAGGATATCTCCCAATACGCCAAAACCCCACCTTTCTCTCCAGGCACTCGAAAGCAGGCTTTTATCCCCCCCCCACCCCCACCCCCACGGCCAGCCACCCCTCCTCCCCTCTTCCCCTTCACAATACACACACAAACCTGAACCCGCATATGGCGAGGGGACAAGGAACCCGGGGCCGTTTGTATTATCATTTTAAAAATGCTATCGGTTAAAGCCAACGGGTAACCCGCGTCTTCGGTCCCGCCAAGGTTTATTTTGCAGCGGAAGAAACCATTCGATGGTGCATTTCTGGTTGGCCTTTTTCGTCCCTAAAGTTCTTAAGATTTTTAGCGGCGGGTTTTAGCGGAAAATGTTCTGGCTGTTTTTATCTTTTTTTTTATTGTTATTGTTTATTATTATTATTATTGCTATTGTTATTATTACATCATTTTATTATTCGATATAATCAAATAGTCGTATATATGATTAGTTGTTATTATTATCATTATTATTTCTTTATCAATTATCATTATTCTGTTGGTCATCACATTTGTGTATCATTTATTTGTTATCGTTAATTTCAGTATCATTATCATTATCATTATCAGTATCATTATCATTATTATTATTGTTATCATTATTATTATTATTATTATTATCATTATCATTATTTATTACTTATTATCATTATTATTGATATATTATTGTTATCATATTAGTTATCGTATACCGATCATCTATTCTCTATCATTACTTATTATTATCATTATCATGATCCATTGTTTTGTTATTGTCATTATTACTATCATTATTTGTTATTATTATTGATTGTTTGTGTTACTATTATCTATATATTTAATAATCCAGTGATTGATCAGATTATTTCATTTATACTGTTTACATTTCACTCATTACTTATCAGGCATTATCATTATCAAACAATCATATATCAGGGTTGTTTATCGATGAATTCACAACCAAAATCATCAGTACTATCATGGATATTTATTTTATGTTTCCTCTGTTTTTTATGATAATACAATTTATATATGATAATAATTATAACAACACTAATGATACAACAATAAACGATTGTGATGACATAAGTAAATTTGTAATTATAAATTCATCATATTGCTTGTTACTTTGTTATTATCATTGGTTCGTCAGGCAAGGTATGATATTCTAATTAAGAGAGGAGCATCAAGAAGAAAACAGCAAGAAAAGGCAAAGGAGAAAAAAAAAACGATTATAAACGAATAGAAAAAGAATTAACGAAATGAAGAAGAAAAGCAGAAATAAAGATTTTATTTTCAACTTCTTTTTGTAGTAAGTGTGGAATAGAGTGAAGAGAGAGAGGAGAGAGAGAAGAGAAGGAGAGAGTTGAGAGATGATGATGAGATGAAATGACGAGACGGAAAGTGGACGAGAGTAGAGAACGGAGAGATGAGAGAGAGGAGGAGAGCAGTAGAGGAGGAGAGACGGGAGAGAGACGTTGGACAGACAGAATTATACAGAATACAGATAAGAGATAGGGAAAGAGAGAGAGAAAAAGAGAAAGAGACAGAGAGAAAAAGAACAAGAGAGATAAGACAGATAGACAGGACAGGACATGATATACAAGATAGAGAATTTAGGAAAGAGAGAAAAGAGAAGGAAGAAGAGGAGAGGGACAGATCAGACAGGCAGAGAGAGAGAGACGGAGAGAGAGAGACTGAGAGGAGAGACGAGAGAGAGAGAGAGTATTGTCGAGTGCGCAGACTCTCAGAGAGGAGAGACGAGAGAGAGAGAGAGAGAGAGGAGAGAGAGGACAGAGAGAGAGGAGAGAGAGAGAGAGAGAGAGAGAGGAAGTGATGAGAGAGAGAGCTGAGCTTGAGAGAGAGAGGGAGAGAGGAAGAGAGAAGGAGAGAGAGAGAGAGGGAGAGAGACGGACAGACGAGAACAGAAACACGGAGGAGAGGAGACGAGCAGGGGCGAGAGAAGGGAGAGAGAACGACGGAGGAGAGCACAACCAGAACGACAGAGAGAGAGAGAAGAGAGAGTAGAGAGAGAGAAAGTAGAACGAGAGAGGAGAGAGAGAGAGAGAGAGGAGAGCGAGAGGAGCAGAGGACGGAACTGTCGGAGAGAGGAGAGAGAGAGAGTTTAGACAGAAGCTACGAGATACTCACAGAGAGAGAGAGGAGAGACAGAGAGAGAGAGAGAGAGAGAGACGAGAGAGAGGACTGAGAAGAAGAGAGAGAGAGAGAGAGAGAGGACGAGAGATGAGAGTGAGAATGCGATTTCGAGAGAGAGAGAGAGGAGTGAACTCGACGGTAGGAAATGTACGAGAGATTGAGCACTCTCGAGTATCAAGCTCTAGACAAGTGTACTATACGAACCATACGAACAGAAGACTAAACAGGACCTAAACAGTTATACTCCGTGACTGATGGATCTGATTCCATATAGAGTAAAACTCTATACGCCACTAGGCTGTCGAGTCACAATAACTTCTACGTATATCTTCACACACACACTGAGACCAATAGTACACATATAGATATACCCTGACCGCTCACAATAGAATTCATCTGAATCCCCTCAATCCTCTTACTCATACGAGTAGAATATTAAGATGAGTAAGCCATACTTGCTGAGGTATGTCCTATTAGATGGCAAGAGGCAAGGGAAAATCGAAGTATACATAGAAATGGAAAGAGGGATATTAGAATTAGAAAAAAAGAAATAGAAAAATCGACAAATATTACATAATTAAAGAACGAACAAGTAATTAAGAATCCTAAAAAAAAAGGAAAAAGAAAAGCAATAACACTGAAAATGAAAGAAAACACACAAGAAAAAAGAACACAAAACACACTTTTTAATAGAAATAATAAAACAAAAACATCCCGAAGCGAATCTGCGAAAGAGAAAAAGACAAACAACAACAAAACTTAAAATTCAACGCCACGCGAAGGTTAATGGTCTTTTTCTAGCCATGTTGTACGCATCGAGACGCCTTTTCGTTTCATAAGCAAACACTCGACAAACACGCATTCTTATCTTGCCCTGGGTCTTCGCCGCGGCCGGTGTTCCGGAAACCGTGGCTTGGTCAATTACTTCTGTCCTGAATCACTGTCACGCGGGATATCGCTGTTTGAAGGGGGGGGTGGAGGGCGTGGGGGGGGGAGGGTCTGTACCTGTTTTGTTTATTATTATTTGTTATTGTTGTTTTATCTCAAATTTCTTTTATCCTTTTAGCATTTGTTGTTGTTGTTATCCGTAATTTGATTTTGTTGCAAATTGTGTTGTTCTTTGCTTCCATTGTTGATCCAATGTTATCGATTTATTATTTGTTTATTATCATTATCCACTTATCCGATTTATCTTATTTTTCTATTTCTTATTCTTATTATTAACTTCATTATTTATTGTTATTTGTTGCTTATTATCTTTTATTATCATTATCATTTTAATCATTATTATTCATATTTCAATGTTATTATCATTTATCATTTAACATCATCATTATAATCATATTTCATTATAATATATATATTTATTATCATTATCATTATTTATTTATTTAATGTTTTATTTCTATATTATGACCTATCATCATTACCGCATCATTAACATTAATCATTATTCATAATCTACATATATCATCACTATGCAACCATCATGTTCATATCCTCCTCCTCAAAACCACTGTCACACAAATATCACTATCATTTTATAACATTATTTTTTTTTTTTTTTTTGTAAAAGTGGGGTCGAAGGGGGGGGGGAGGGTAAAACGTCATTTATCCTTAGCATCATCACTGTCATCACAAATATCCACTATCATTCTTATATTATTATAATTATAGGGGATATATATATTATATATAATATAATATATATATTATATATAGTATATTTATGAATATATATGATATTTTTTTTTTTTTTTTTTTTTTTTTTTTTTTTTTTTTTTTTTTTGTAAAGTGGGGTCGAAAGGGGGGGGGAGGTAAAACAGTCTTATGGCTTTGTCCTTTAGTTTCTCTTTAAGGAAAATTTGTCGCTTCTGGAAGGCCTATGACAGGAAATTTGTAGGTATTTCATTGTCTTGATCCTGGGATGGACAGGAACAAGTGGGTGGGTTTTTTTGGGGGGGGGGGATGGTTGTTAGGTTATGTGTGGTCAGGCGTGTTGTGTGTGTGGTGTGTTGTGTGGTGTGTGTGTGTGTGTGTGTGTGTGTGTGTGTGGTGTGTGCGTGTGTGTGTGTGTGTGTGTGTGTGTGTGTGTGTGTGTGTGTGTGTGTGTGTGTGTGTGTGTGGTGTGTGTTGTGTGTTGGTGTGTGTAGGATGTGTATCTATGTGTCTGTTTCTGTGTGTGTATATGTATGTATTTGCGTGTAATGTTGTCGTTATGCTCATCATTTGAACTATATTGGTTACTTTGCAGTGCATAATTTATCATTTCAGTTAATCAGATTGATATTTTTTTTCTCTAATTCCCTAATCTATTTAGTTCTACTCAGAGATCGAGAAGCTGTGTAATATGATTTTTCACTAAATCTTTTCCAACAATTTTACTCATTTCACTAGTCACACTTTCTCTCCCTTTTCATTTACATCTTTTTATCTCCTTTTCTGTTTCCGTTTCCATTTTTCCTCCGATCTTTTTGCTCCCTATTTATTCTGTATCTCCTTCCCACTCTCTAAAAGGGTCTAGAATTAAATGACACATCACGAGAGACTTAGAAAAAAAAGAAAAGAAAAAATAAAAAATCGATGTAAAGGACTTTGGCGACACTCAGACACGACCCGAGGAGTTCTGAAAGAAGCCGCTGCATCTTGGCGCAGGAGAGGGACAAGGAAACGGAAAAATAACTTTACCGATGACTTGCTAAGACATTTGAACGGGAGGAGGTCGTTCAATCGACGCTTTGAACGAGAGGGCTTTGGGGTCGATCGTGTGTCCTTGGCTGTTCGTTCATGGTCGTTTTGATTGGCAGAACGGGGATGTTTTTATTTTTTATTTATTTGTTTATTTCTTATTGGTAGAATACGATGATTTATCTAGTCTGAATATCTTTGGTGAGAGCGATAAAATTATGATATTTTAAGGAAATTATATTGGATAGGAGTATGCAGGTTTTCCGTATCAAGTTCACTAGTTATAATAATGAAAAGTAATAGTGTGAATTTTCCATAATGAGTACTGTGACCATGAAATGATGCTTAATGAATGCTTAAACATGCACAAAGTAACGATGATACTGGTATCTTATGGAAATGCTAATCTTATCACTAACGAAGGTAAATTTTATGGTATTAGCAATAATAAGGAACTCGATAGCGACGAGAAATTGACGATGTTCTTGTGTATATTATGGCGGCGATCACATGTGAAATAACTCTACGGTTATATCTTGCCACATTTCACTAACTTTGAAAGCGCTCATCCGATACATTCTCCAATTATTTTGTAAAAAAACACAAAGAAAAATGTATGTGAGCTTTTGACCGTAAACTATTTACATCTATTGTAATAATAGATTTGTATCTTCAGTATACCATACGTAATTGGAATAGATATTGAATACTGCATTAGGTAAAATAGTAGAGTTAGTGAAATATATGTAAAATTCTATGATAACGATTACATACTTGATTTAGCTTTGCAGGAGCTAACTACGGTATGTTAATTGATGAATCAAGGCATGATTATATACATCTATATCTAGAATGTAATATTTTTATGACCATATATCAAATGTAACAAAACTTATACACACCCGTGTAGTTCTAAATGTTATCAATTTAATATCATTATATAATATCATAAGCATTCAATGTCCTGAAGCTTGCCCACGTCCTTATAGTTGGCTGAGCAGGTAAATAAAGAATTAAACAAAAATATATAAGGGAAATTTCTCCGATCACGCCCTGTCCACTTCTAAATGTATTAAAACTGCAGCATAAAAAACGTATATTTTTTTTCGTTTACAAGTGACATGAGCTAGAACACAGATATTTCCCGCAACATTTAACCAGAAAAGCTTAAACTCGGTTTACTGAAAATCTTACTGAACTAGCTGAAAAAGCTGACAGAACATTTTATAAAGGTAGCCATTCTAATTACATTTTCACAGTGTCACGTGATTCATTCATTTCAGAAATTTACATGAAATCTGAATTGATGTTTGAAAGCTTTACTCTGGAATGGAAGGAAGGGAGGAGGGAGGAAGAGAGAGAGAGAGAGAGAGGAGAGAGAGAAGAAGAGAGAGAGAGAGAGCAGAGAGAGAGAGAGAGAGAGAGAGAAGAGGAGAGAGAGAGAGAGAGAGAGAGAGAGAGAGATACATAATTATAAGGAGTGAGATCATACAGTAGAGAAAAAGAGAGAGATCATATATGTATAGAAGGAGAGGATACATAAATGCACACAGACACAGACATCACACACACACACACGCACACACACACACAACCCACACACACAGACACGCACACAGAGAGAGAGAGAAGAGAGAGAGAGAGAGAGAGAGAGAGAGAGAGAGAGAGAGGAGAGAGAGAGAGAGAGAGAGAGAGAGAGAGAGAGAGAGAGAGAGAGAGAGAGAGAGAGATAAAAAACATCCCCTGGAGGTGTTAGATAATCTGATTACCAAATAACCCTTGTCATGTGTGATGTGCTTAACAACACACTCTTATCTACGGAAGTAACGCTATATTACATTTGTTTATCTTCATCTTTTATAAGCTGTTTTATTAACATTTTTTTCACCATAAGAAGTTGTAGTAGTAGTAGTAGCATCATTATCCTTACCATTATCACCATTATTATCATATTAGCATTATTACTATTAATATTGATGTTATCATCACTGTCATCACGTTATCCTAATTAATAATCAGTATTACGACTGATAAGACATCATTATCATTATCATCATCATATCCATCATCATCATATTCATCACCATATCATCAATCATCATCATCAATATCATAAATCATCATCATCACCATCATCATCAAATCACCCATTCAACCAACCACACCACCCACCATCAATCATAATATCACCATCACCATCACCATCATCATCATCATCATCACCACAATTTTTCACTTTCTCCCTCTCTCTCTCCTTCTCTCCTCCTCCCACCCTTCTTCCCGTCGATATCGCGGGCCGGAGATAGTGTGAACGCCACAGATGATAACAGCAACGAAGCGAAGAAGATGGATAACAAGATTAAGAGAATATTATCGTGGGTCTCTCATCTACGATCAGTTATCGGTGGTTTTGCTTTGTTTTCTTTTATCAGTGGTTTCTCTGGCTTAGTCTTGTGGCTTTGATGTATCTATTTTTTTTACATATTTTCTACTTTTTATTATTATTGTTGTTATTGTTAATTATTATTATTATTATTGTTATTATTATTATTATTATCATATTAATCATCATTATTGTTATTTTCATTATCATTATTATTATTATTATTATTATTATTATTATTATTATTATTATTATTATTATTATTATTATTTATTATTATTATATTATTAATTATTATTATTATTATTATTATTGTTATTATTATTATTATTATTATTATTATTATTATTATCATTATTATTATTATTATTAATTATTATTGTTATTATTATCATTAATCATTATTATCATATTATGCCATTATCATTATCATCATTATTGTTATCATCATTACTATCATTATTGTTATTATAATAATAATAATAATAATCATTATTATTATTAATATTCCTATTGTTATTGTTATTATCATTATCATTAATATTATCATTATCATTATTACTATTATTATTATCATTATTATTGCTATTATTATCCTTATTATTGTTATTATTATCATTATTATTATTATTATTATTATTATCATTACTATTATCATTATTATTATTATTGTTATTATTATCATCATTAATACTATTATTACTATTATTATTACCATTATTATCATCATATTCATATATATATATTTTTTGGGGGGATCATCTATTTTGTATGTATGTCATATTCTGTTAATTAACCCTTATAGTGGGATTGAGGAATAAGAGTACTGATGATAGTAAATGTAACAATAGTGGTGATTATCATATCAAATAATAGTAATGATAATAATGATGACGACAATGATGGCAGTAATAGTAATACTGTAATGATAATAATATCAACAATAATAACAATGGTGATGATGATGATGTGATGATGATGATGATAATGATCATAACAATGATAATAATGATGATAATAGTTATAATTAGAACAATGACAGTCATATCCATAATGATAATTGACACTCTAATGCTAGGACATAATTTTCAATACAAACTAGTAGCACATTTTTTGAAAAATCTAACTGATTAGATTAGCGTCTCTCACAATTTATGTTATTATCATTAATAATCATATGTTTTTTTATTATAAGCTCATCTCTTTCGCAGTCATATCGTCAAATATGTATCATGAATGTTGAAAATAGAAATAGTTGAACACATAACAGATACTTAAATGAAAAGCTTATATCTAAGTGTCAGGTTATCTTGTCTAAGATCAGAAAAAGAAAAGAAAATAAAGAAAGAGAATAAAAACGTGACTAAAGGAGTGTAATATGATTTATTCTGCAACAATATTCTGGTATGATATAGAGCAATGCAATCCTTGTTGCAATAAGGTATAAACTGATAGAAATTTACTTATCTTATTAATTCGATTTACATACCAATTTCTTGCGTCTCTTGACAAGCTACCGGTTTTGTTAATTAATTTGTACATTAATTAATCCATCTACTTTAACGTGTAGTTAAATCAGCAATTAAATTCAACTTGCAGAACACACGTACAATAATTTCTATAACTTACTTCTTACTTTTCTTAGTTTTTATGCATTTTCTTGACTTACTTATTTACTTATCATTTACTTACTTTATTATTATTTTTCCTCTATGTATTTTCTTCTCAGTACGATTGTTATTGCAATCTCACGCGCGGCTTGGTGTCTAGTTTCAATATACTTGCACAGAAATAACTTGCAACATTGATATATATCATCACAGTAAGAGAATATGCTAAACCTCATGCAACACAATCTATATAAAAAAAAACTATAGAAAACAATGCATAAGGAATGAAGTGATAATATGCTAATAGATCATAAATAATAATAGATAAAG
>NW_020870159.1:247684-250184 GCF_003789085.1 Penaeus vannamei | reverse complement strand
GGAATGCCTGCCTTCGTTTCCATGAAAGGAGCATATTTGATATGGTTATTGCCGTCTTGGGAAACGTGGGGTGGGTGGATGTGTTGAAGAGAAAAGGAGAGAGGGAAGGAGGGGGGCAAAGAGAGGGTGGGGGATGAGAGAAAGCGAAACAAAGAGAGAATGAGAGAGAGAGAATGAGTGAGAGGGAAGCAAAAGAGAGAGGGAAAAATGAAAGAGCAGAGGGAGAGTGAGAGAAAGAGATATATAAGCGAGGAGGATGAGAGACAGACAAATCGATAGAGAGAGAAACAAAACAAACCCCAACAATGGTGTATATCGCATACCCTGCAGCAGATACGACAGGCTATACTTTGGTGAAACGTTGCAGGGATACCTTTAAACTCCCTTAAGTCTTTTTAATGACCTAGAGTTTACCCTTTAACTAACCGGGCAGTGGTTTTGGGCGCGTCAATCACCTGCATAAGGGGTTGTGCTGCCAACCTCCGATTAAGGGATCGGAACCCATGTAACAGCGAGACAGTCTGAGGCGGAGTGTAATGTGTAAGTGTATGTTCGAGTGTCAATATGTGTGTAATAGAAGACAAAAAGCCATGTAGGATTAACCAAGTGGGCGTGGAAATTTTAAAATAGGCATATACATTACTTTGATCTTTGGTTAATAATTTCTTAAAGAGCAAAGTTCAGATATATATTATTCAAGATTCCTCAAAACCTGTATCTCCATAGGTCTTAAGAGTTATATACTTCTATATTTAGAGGTGTTTAATATCACCCGTTCTTTAATGTAGCCGCCTTTATTAAATCCTTAAGATTAATTAAATTTTTGAATTCCAAGCTTCATAATTATGTATATATTTCACCATAATAAAGGAAATCTTGTTTTTTCCATTTTCCAATAATCCCTTAGATAATTTTTAACGATTCATAAAAAAGAGATAAAATATTTTTACAATATATATTTTCAGAGAAAGAGTTCCAAAAAACAAGACTTCTCTCCCATTAGCCTAAAATATTTCCATTTTCTCTGGTCTGAACCATGGCTCTCCCCATAGCCATTACCCATGGGACCGAGAAGTACAAAAAACGGAAAAAAATTTGCTCAAAGATAAAAAGGGTAATTTTTTTGTCTAATATCCAAACGGATCGCGACGGTATTGGTATCGTTGGATTCGTCTCGCTGTCAAGCAATGCAAATGCGTGGGTTTTATAGCGCAGACACTCCCCCCCCCCCATCCCCATTAGCGACAGACTTTGCCCCCGATAGCAGGGGAGGGTACGAGAGATACCAGGGAAAAATGCAGGGTAAAATATGAATAATCTACACAGAATCAGTCACTATATTGTCTAGTGCAAGGGAGTTGCCACTTCCCATCCCCCTTCCCAGGAAAACAAAGAAAATTCCACGCAGCCACGGCAGGAGAGAGCGCACGACAGGCTATACTTTGGTGAAACGGTGCAGGGATACCTTTAAACTCCCTTAAGTCTTTTTAATGACCTTGAGTTTACCCTTTAACTAACCGGGCAGCGTTTTTAGGCGCGTCAATCACCTGCATAAGGGGTTGTGCTGCCAACATCCGATTAAGGGATCAGAACCCATGTAACAGCGAGACAGTCAAAGGCGTCTGAGTGTAATGTGCAAGTTGCACAGGAGCGGCGTTGCACTGCGTCTGACGCTCTCTCCCGCTGCAATACGTGGATTCTTCGTTTTCCTGGGCGGGGGTTGGGGGCGGCACTCTCTTGGTGGGGAGGGGGGGAGGGGGTTCACACGGGGCTGCATTTAGACCTTATAGTGACTGATACAGTGGACATCATTCATATTTTACCCCGCAGTTTCCCTGGTGCTTTTCGTGTCCTCACCTGCTATTGGGGTCAAGATTGTGGGGGTTTGGGGGGTTTCCGTGCAGGTTCTATATACTTAGAAACTAGATAGCGAGGGGGATCCAATGATACCAAAATCATTACGATCAGTTAGGTGGAACTGTCAGGAGGAAAATAGCGATAAAAATTATAGTGAAAATAAAAGTAAGCAACACGGAGTATAAAAATAAATTGATAGTACCTCATTTGCTTGTTTGATTTGTTGGCAATCAACCAGCGGCATGTGACCAAGGTTATTAAGTCAAGAGATTCTTACAGCTCATTCTGACGTGTGCTGCTTTTCACGGGCTCTCTGGGGTATAGACATAGTTTCGGTTTCCTACAGAGGGGCAGTCATAGCGCTTCTTGGGGCACGCCGGTACTGCCCTCTCTTGGCGTTTTCTTCTGCTCTTAATCGTTGAAGAACATATTGTGTGGAATTCATGGTGAACAGATTGCAACAGGAACAACGAAGGGAAGGGCAAGAAAACACACGAATATGTGTTTTCTTGCCCTTCCCTTCGTTGTTCCTGTTGCATTCTGCTCTTAAGTTTGAGGGGAGACTTAGGCAGCGGCGTGATCGCTGGTCCTGCGAATCACGACAATCAGGAAGAAACTTCAGTACCAGGATTATCGACTCCCA
>NW_020870159.1:230184-237684 GCF_003789085.1 Penaeus vannamei | reverse complement strand
ATAATCATCACATCATCATCATCATCATTATCATCAGTATTGCAATCATTCTTATTTTTGCTGTTGTGATTAATATTATTTTTATTATCATTATTGTTATTATCATTATTATCATCATTATCATTGTTATCATTGTGATTATCATCATTATTATCATCATTATTGATACTATGATTATCATAATCATCATCATTACTGTTATCATTCTTATCATCATTATTACCATTATTATTATTATTGCTTTTATGATTACTGTTCTTATTCTTATCATTAATGTTATTCTTATTATTATCACTGTTTTATCATTATATGATTATTAATATTATGATTACTCTCATTATTATTGCCGTTATTATCATTAGCACTTTTATTGCTATTGCTATAATCATTATCATTATCATTATCATTATTATGATAATGATAATTATCATCATTACTATTACTACCATTATCATCATTAAAATTATCACTATTATTATTACTAATCATAGTTACCCGAAGTTAATTCACCTTGAATGCTCTTATATATACTCGTACTACAACTTATATTTAACAACACCCATTGCTAATGTTCTTATGATTACTGTTATTCGGCCATTATACACAACAGTTATATTGCTACTTTATTATCATGATTGTTCTTCTTACCACAGTCACCGTCTGATTGTCGAACCACTATAATTATTTTGATCACTTTTGAGATTGAAATTTATTATCTTTTATTATTATTTATTATTACTTATTGCTATTATTATTATTATTTATCATTATCATTATTCATTATCTATTGTTATTATTTGTTATATATTATCATCATTTTTATTTTATTATTTATTATTTATTATTATTATTTATTATCCATTATTATTATTATCTATGATCTATTGTTATTATTATTTATTATCTATTATTATTATTATTTATTATTATCTATCATTATTATTATTATTATTATTATTATTTATCATCTATTATCATTATTATTTATTATCTATTATTATTAGTATTTATCATCTATCATTTTATTATTTATTATCTATTATCATTTATTATCTATTATTATCTATTATCATTTATTATCTATTATCCTTTATTATCTATTATTATTATCATTTATCATCTATTATCATAATTTATTATTATCTAATACTATTTTCATTTATTATCTATCATTACTATCATTTATTATCTATTATCATTATTATTTATTATCATTATCATTACCTATTATCATGACGTTCTCTTCCAACAGCCTTTTCAAATATTATTTTCTTTGTTTTGCTGTGTGCATGGTTATCATGATTCGTTTGCTCGGATTATTTGTTATTTTTTTTCTGATTTTTTTTCCATATTCATATTCATCTTTGTTGTTCTGTCTCGTTTTTCGTTTTTTTTTTTTTTTTTAATTCATATTTTTTCCATATTCTTATTCATCCTCGTTGTTCTGTCTCGTTTTTCGTTTTTTTCTATTAATTATTGTTTTTTCCATATTCATATTCATCTTCGTTGTTCTGTCTCGTTTTTCGTTTTTTTTATTATTAACTCATAATTTTTCCATATTCATATTCATCCTTTTTGTTCTGTCTCGTTTTTTTTTATTAATTTATATTTTTTTCATATTCATATTCATCCTTGTTGTTCTGTCTCGTTTTTCGTTTTTTTTATTATCATTTTTTCCATATTCAGATTCGTTGTTCTGTCTCGTTTTTCATTTTTTTTTTATTAATCATTTTTTTCCATATTCATATTCGTTGTTCTGTCTCGTTTTTCGTTTTTTTATTAATTATTTTTTTCCATATTCATATTCGTTGTTATGTCTCGTTTTTCGTTTGTTTTTATTAATAAAAAAAATCCATATTCAAATTCATCCTCGTTGTTCTATCTCGTTTTTCGTTTATTATTATTATTATTATTATTCATCCTTGTTTCCGACAGCATATTCTTTTTATCATATTCATAATCCAGTGTCGTCACGTTACATAATCATGGTAAGTATGCAAAGGCCAAACGAACACATTCATACACGCTTATCTATGTGTTCTCCACTCTCTTCCATCTCTCTTTCTCTTCTATCTCTATTCTCCTCCATCTCTTTTTCTCTCTTTCTCTTCTATCTCTATTCTCCTCCATCTCTTTTTCTCTCTTTCTCTTCTGTCTCTATTCTCCTCCATCTCTTTTTTCTCTTTTCTCTGTATCTCTGTTCTCATCCATCTCTCTTTCTCTTTTATCTCTATTCTCCTCCATCTCTTTTTCTCTCCTTCTCTTCTATCTCTATTCTCCTCCATCTCTCTTTCTCTTCTATCTCTATTCTCCTCCATCTCTTTTTCTCTCTTTCTCTTCTATCTCTATTCTCCTCCATCTTTTTTTCTCTTCTGTCTCTATTCTCCTCCATCTCTTTTTCTCTCTTTCTCTTCTATCTCTTTTCTCCTCCATCTCTTCTATCTCTATTCTCTCCATCTCTCTTTCTCTTCTATCTCTATTCTCCTCCATCTCTCTTTCTCTCTATCTCTATTCTCCTCCATCTCTCTTTCTCTTCTATCTCTATTCTCCTCTATCTCTATTCTCCTCCATCTCTCTTTCTCTTCTATCTCTATTCTCCTCCATTTCTTTTTCTCTCTTTCTCTTCTGTCTCCACTCTCCCCCATCTCTCTTTCTCTAATAGTTACACCAATAACTTTATTCTCTTTCAACCGATTACTTCCACTATTCTCGCCTATTTTCTGTCTATATTTCTTCATTCGCATCTCATTCATCCATTTCTCACTGTGAGAGCAAAAAAAAATCCTTTTTCTTTCTCTTCCTCTGCTTCTTCATTTTCTTTTTTACTGCTAATACTTTTTCTTTTTTTACTTTCATTTTTCTTCTTTTCATTCTTTTTTCTTCTCTCTTTCTTCTGCTCTCTCTCCACCTCCTTCTTTTTCTTCTTCCCCCTCATCCACCACCTCTTCTTTCGCCTTGTCATTTGTCTAATCAATATACTCTTCTGCCTCCTCCTCTTCTCTCTTCTTCTTTTCTCATGTTTTTCCATTCTCTTGTTTTATTTATCTATTTTATTTATTTATCATTGATCTATTTTTAGTGCTTGTTATATTGGAATATAATCGATGCAACGTGAGATGAGTTTTGAATTTTGCTCGTCCTGCAGCATAATGCAAAACGGGCCAAACATTATGAAAAGTCAACCATGAAATCTGAAATAGAACCAAGAAATTCTAAAAGAAACGCGACTGTCCCTTTCCTTTTCGCTGAAAATCTGAAGGTGATAAAATCTCGGGATTAAAACGATACATTTTAAAGAGCAGCTCGTATGCTAGGAGATACACGGTGACCTAGAGGACGGAGCTGCTCTTAGAGAGAAGGGAAGAAAATGGACGAGGATAAGAAGATAAAAGTCGCTAAAGAGAGAAAAAGAATAATAGAAAGAAAAATAGAAGTCCCAAATAGTCGCCAGTCAGGAATTATATGGATGTACGTGTGTATGTGTATGTACATATATGTGCGTATGTGCGTGTATTAGCGCACGAGTGTGTCTGTGTCCGTATCCCTGGCTTCCCCCCCCCCCTTCCGCCCGGAGCGCCTCCAGCCTGCCCTTTCTCCCGCAGATCCCGTGCCTGAGCTGAGAACCGACGACCTGCTGCGTCTCCAGGCGTTGCTGCGACAGCTGCCCAGCCTCTACCCGGTCGCGATGGGCGCCGCCCCCGCCCCGCCTCCTCCTCCTCCTCCGCCGAGTTCATCGGGTCGCCCTCCAAACGCCAGGTCAGTCGGTCGCGGGGGACAGCTGGCCCTTGCAGAGCGTTAAGGGGCTTAAGGGGTTAAAGAGAGGGATCTGGGGAGGGCCTGGGGCCGTGAGGAACAGATTTTGGGAGTTCAATTTGTATCATTTATTATTATTATTATTATTTTTTTTGCTTTCGAGGATAATGAATTTATTAATGCCTGAGTGTTTAAATTTACCTCTTCCTCTAGATATATATCTTAGAATTAGATACTACTCAAGATGAAAAAAGAACAAGAAGGGCTGTGCTGAACTCGAGTTAACTTCCCATGATAACAATTAGGAACTTTTTTTCAACTAAGAACACTCATTGACTTCTAGTTATTGACGCTAAAAAGTCGACTGGGTGTTTAAATTTAGCTCTTCCTCTAGATATATATCTTAGAATTAGATACTACTCAAGATGAAAAAAGAACAAGAAGGACTGTGCTGAGCTCGAGTTAATTTCCCATGATAAACAATTAGGAACTTTTTTTCAACTAAGAACACTCATTGACGCAAACGAATCGCCTGTTACAAGAAGCTATTTAGTGCTGCTCTTGCCTTGGATCTCAGGGAAAGAACAGAGAAAAAAAAGGAGATGGAATGCCTTTCCTTCTTTTCTTTGGCATCCACAGCAATACGAATCGCATTTCAGCTTTTTTTGCTTATACCCATTTTATGAGAGAAAGATATATAGAGAGAGTGTGTGGGGAGGGAGAAGGAAAGAGAAACAGAGAGAAGAGGGATAGAGAGATAGAGAGAGAGAGAGAGAGAGAGAGAGAGAGAGAGAGAGAGAGAGAGAGAGAGAGAGAGAGAGAGAGAGAGAGAGAGAGAGAGAGAGAGAGAGAGAGAGAGAGAGAGAGAGAGAGAGAGACTTCAGCTAAATGTTTTTACTACGTAAATAGCTGATGATCTTCTATCTCTTTCTTTCTTAGTTGAGTTTTTACATGCACTGACACTTTTAGTGGTATATTTCTCGAAATTTTCAGTGTCTTACATAATAATAATAATAGTAATAATAATAATAATAATATGATAGATGATCAATAATAATAAATAATATAATATAATAATAATAATAATAATATGTAATAATAAATAATAATAATATAATAATAATGATAATGATAAATAATAATGATAATATAATAATAATAATAATAATAATAATAATAATGATAATGATAATGATAATATAATAATAATAATAAATATGATAATATGATAGTAATAATGAATGATAATAATAAACAATAATAATGATGATAATAATGTAACTTACAAGCATACGAGATACCACAGTAAACGCTGTGGTGTCTCGTGAGTGTATGTGCATGTTGCTGCGATGTCCTTGCGCTGTTAATTTTGTAAATTTTACCTATCTATCTACCCATCTATTAGTCCCCACCTATCTATCCCTCCATCCACTCCTATAACAAACGACTAACCTCCCACCCACGCTCCCGAACCCATACTAACCCTCCTCTTGTCTCCTCAGGGAAATAGCGGAAAGGTAAGTGGGAGCGAGGCTAGGCTAAGCCCGGCCCCCTGCACGTCACACCTCCCGAATTTATGAATGAATTTGCAGGCTCTGTTCCCTTTGCATGCGCGCCATTCATGTCCAGGGCGAGGCGGGGTTGAGAGGCACAGGATGAAAGAAAGAAAAAAAGAAAAAAATATATACAAATTTATGTATATTGCTCGGATACTGCGTTGATAATGACAGTGAGAAAATAAGCAGTGAAAAAAAATATATACACATACATACATTAATATATGCATGTATACACACACATACACATATATATATATTAGTGTGTATGTGTGTGTGCATAAACAAACACACAAACACACACACACACACACACACAACACATACACATACACATACACATACACATACACATAACATACACATACACATACACACACACACACACACACACATATATGTATATATATATATATATATATATATATATATATATATATATATATATATATATATATATACACACACACACACACATGTGTGTATGTATGTATGTATGTATGTATATATACACACATATGTATATATATGTGTGTGTGTATGCATATGTATATATGTATACATACACACGGAATTATCACAATACTAGAAAGAAGTGTGTAGTAATGCAGCCTACATACCTGCTATTCAGTAAATGTCAAATGTAGATCATTACAAGTACATTGTAAGGAAACAAGGATTTTGAAATTATCAAATTACTGATCATTCCTGAATACATTAATCTAAAACATAAAAAAAATGGAATTGATGATAGATGAATAGAAATGATAAGAATTACCCTTTGAAAAAAGTTTATAGAATAGAAGCTTGCGATATTAACTTATTTTGCTGAATCTTGTATGAATATCAAGCTAAATTTCATTATTCTATATTTTACTGTTTATCTTTTATTTATTTTTGTCTTTTCAGCACAAAGCCAAACAAGCACTCCTCATTGCACATGTACTTTTTAGCACTTTTATTTGTATTTTAATATCACTTCACTTGCACTATTATTTTCATTTTAGTTGTATTTTTAATATATTTGTTATTGTCCTTTCAGCACAGAGCCACACAAGCACTCCTCACTGCACTTGTATTTTTCAGCACTTATATTTGTACTTTTATAACCACTTCACTTGCACACACTACTGCATTATATCACATGGCTTTCATTATGGAATCAGAGTGGCATTTATATCTACCGACTGATGACTTTCAGTGCACTTTCTGGTCTATATGTTTGTCTGTCTAGTTTATCCGTTCATTTCTCTATCTTCTCATCTAACTATCTATCTCTCTCTCTCTCTCTCTCTCTCTCTCTCTCTCTCTCTCTCTCTCTCTCTCTCTCTCTCTCTCTCTCTCTCTCTCTCTCTCTATATATATATATATATATATATATATATATATATATATATATATATATATATCTCTCTCTCTCTCTCTCTCTCTCTCTCTCTCTCTCTCTCTCTCTCTCTCTCTCTCTCTCTCTCTCTCTCTCTCTCTCTCTCTCTCTCTCTCTCTCAATCAGAAAATATTAATCATTTATTATCACATCACGGCGGAATACTAATATACAGTAAAAATAGTCACTCCACTTTTTAACAGCGTGACTATTCTTTTCACACTGACACATAAATGATGAGTATATGATAATATAACGATGGAATACTATGTCAAGACATCATTTCACATGTTTTCTCTATTTTACAGCAATACCTTGGAGCACAGGTAAGGTTTTACATATTAATTGGTTTCTAGGAATTTATCTTTATATTTTATTATTTAAATCTTTCCTCTCGGTTCAGTCTTTGCGAGAAATAACGTTTTCGTAGTATCATATTATTGATATTATTTTTTGTTTGGTGATAATAGTAATAATGGTAGTGGTAGGTATTATGTTAATAATGATATTGATAATGATAACAATAACAAAATTGGTAATGGTAAGTATGATGATAATGATATTGTTATCATTAATATCATTATCATTATTATTAATTTTTATTATTATTATCATTATTGTTATTATTATTATTACTATCATTACTATTATTGTCATAAATATTATCCTTATGGATATTTTTTATCATTATTATCGTTATCATTATTACAGTTTTTCAATCAATTAATCGAATATTAATCATCATCATTATGTTTTAGTTTTTATGCCATTATTAATCATATCAATTATCCTTTATTATCATTACAG
>NW_020870159.1:218775-225996 GCF_003789085.1 Penaeus vannamei | reverse complement strand
AGTAAGAGGAGGAGAAGGAGGAGGAGGAGGAGGAGGGGGAGAAGGAGAGGGAGGAGGAGAAGGAGAGAGGGGGAAAAGAAATGGAGCAAGAGGAGGAGGAGTAAGAGGAAGAGGGGAGGGGAAGAGGAGGAGGAGGGGGAAGAAGAAGACGAAAAGGAAGAAGAGGAAGAGGAGAAGAAAAAGAAGAACGAGAAAGAGGAAGAGGAGGAGAAGGAGAAGGAGGAGGAGAAGGAAGAGTAGGAGGAGGAGAAGGAGGAAGAAGAAGATGAAAAGGAAGAAGAGGAAGAGGAGAAGAAAAAGAGCGAGAAAGAGGAAGAGGATGAGGATGAGAAGGGGGAGGGGGAGGAGGAGGAGGAGGAGGAAGAAGAAGAAGACGAAGAGTAAGAGGAGAAGAAAAAGAAGAACGACAAAGAGGAAAAGGAGGAGAATGAGAAGGGGGAGGGGGAGGAGAACGGGTACAACAGATTGTCTGCTGATTGCACATCTCTGACACTGCATCCAATAATACCATGCATTTCATATTCTTGGCTAATGGTTAAGGGAAATATGGAAAAAAAAGTTCAGCAACGCTTCTCGAGACGATCCTATATTCGTTCGATTTCTATTGTATTAAAAATGGCAGTGAGATCTGGCAAGAATGGGATTAACCAGGGTAAATAAAGCACGAGATTGGGATTCGCATGTAACTGTGACAAGGCGTCAACAGTCGAAATGGCTGAGTCTGTAACACTGAGGAACTTTGCCTACTTGTTTTTTGGAGATACTGTTAGAATATGAGGGTATTGACGGAGTAAGGGGCTGCTGGGAGTAGGGGGGAATCTAGCTAAAATAAGAGCACTCCAAAGATTTGTAGAGGTGGTGGTAGTTGAAGGACAAGGACGAGAGGAAGAAGGGAGTGAGGTTCTACTGCGGGGAGGTGGACGATAAGGATGGAGAGAAGTAATAACATTTATAAAGATTTAGTTTTAATTCCACTTGTTACAATGGATATTCTTTTGCTGTGACATACTGTCTTGTTTTATTTTGCTTCCAAATCTCCCCTTGTGTGCAAGGAATGGCCGGGGTTACCATTCACTAGCCGGGCGTGGGATTGAACGCAGGTCCGCAAGATTGCTAGACTAGCACGTTAAAAATGGAGGAGGAGGAGGTTTACTTTCTGAAGGGTGATTAATGACCTGGGTGGGTGACTTGGAAAAGACTGGGATGACAGCAAGTATCGAGGAGCAGGTAGTACTAGTAGTGTTCAGAGTCGTGACCAAAGGAGAGCCAGGGGTCGGGGAACCGGTAAAAGTCTGTGGTTAGTTGATAAAGGAGCAGGCTTCAGTGCCCCTATTAAGGCTACAATATCATGATTGGCCTGGAGTATTTGGGAAAAAATGGGTCATCCCTCAGGCTTCCCATGAGGGGTAAGGTTTAGATAATTAAGCAGTAAATGCCATACCTATGGCTCCCCGAAGCCGTTCAGGAATTACTCAAGGCCAGCTTTTTATCCTTTTAACACGGCTCTCACATAAGACGCGGTTCAACTGGCCTTGTCTTCGTCTAGGACTTGACTTGAGTCCGAGTGACCAGCCGGACTTGGTGTTTCAACTGCGAAAAGCGTCGCCGTAGTAAACCGCACATGCCTCTTGCTTCAATCCTTCTCGTTTAAGCAACATGGAGCACAAGGAATTACTCCGTTTAGCTGCAGTTTCCTGTTTCTTATTGTATATATTGTTTTTTTAAGAAAGAAACTGATTTACTGATTCAAAATTATTAACGCTAGTCTGACGGGCCGTCGACACGACTGTAGACTAAATCTGTTAATTAAGTAAATGTTCTATACAAAATCTCTCATATAAACTTTTGCTGACTTTATAGATATCACTTTAAATAGTTTAAACTGCATCCTGGAAAGCTCGAAGATACCCGACGAAAATCACGCTCTCGGTCGAGTTACCGCTGCTCTCCCTTCTCCCTTCACCCCCCAGATTTCGCAGCGAAGTGACGCGATTCGGCCCAGATACCCGTCTATATAAGTATATGCAATATGCAAATCGTTCGTGGGATTGACATCTAAAATTACTTAAGTATCAGCTCATTTACCACCGTTTTCTATTATCTCCCTCCCACCCTACCATGCTCTAATTCCCCCCGCCCCCCTTGCTCTCAGCTGTCTCCAAGTGACGTCATAGGCCTTATCACCCAAAGCTGCGCAGAACTCCGAAGTGACGAGACCTGTACTTATATAGACCTTGCAGATACCCGCGCTCACAGTTGAACCGCGCCTCTCCGAAGTCGTCAGAGAAGTCGTTGGAGAAGAGAAGGAAAAGGAAATGGGGTGGTGGAAAAGACCGTACAAAATTGGTTGAGCCGACGGGAGATCTCAGTCTCCGTCCCGCAAGCCCCCACCCATATAACGGGCATGGGATTGGGGTTGCGTTGGTTGGGCTTCCATATTCTTACTGGATATTTTAACACGATTTCACGGTGTAAATATCTGGTCTCATCACCGTATAGAACATTAATAAAATGGCACTACCTTTTACACTCCATTTTATATGCAAGTACTATATAAATAGTGGAAAATGTAACATACCAAAATAGATGGTTGAGCATATTTTAGCGTGAATTTAATACCATAATAATCTATTTCTTATGCAATACCTTTATTTACAAACGGCAAATGCAAGTGACAATAATCGTGTAGAGATCAGCAATGCATGGTTTGTACAAAAAATCTGGCTGTACAAGGAAAATAAAAGCTGTTCTATATTCAATGTTATTTTTTTTTATTCTTTCCAGAATGTTTGTCATTTTTGAGGGAAATAACAACTTTTTTTACATTTAAAAGAATGGCATTATAAATACTCCTCGTTTTTTCTTTGTGTATCCTTTTCATCTATGTAAAAAAGAAAATGTATTTAATATTTTATGCTACTAAAAAGATTTACTGTTTCACTGTTTTATACTTTTATGATAAACTGATATTTTAAACTTATCTCTGCATATTTATATTAGTGTTATTGAGAGACGGAGAAGAAAGGGTGAAGGAGGGGAAGAGGGAGAGAGGGAGAGAGGATGAGAGGGAGGGAGGGAGAGAGGATGAGAGGGATGGAGGGAGAGAGGGAGAGAGGAAGAGAGGGAGAGAGGATGAGAGGGAGGGAGGGAGAGAGGATGAGAGGGATGGAGGGAAAGAGGAAGAGAGGATGAAAGGGATAAAGGGGGAGGGGAAGAGAGGGATGGAGTGAGAGATGAAGAGGGGGGTGAAGGGAGAGAGAAAGAGAGGAAGAGAGGAATGGAGGGAGAGGGAGAGGGAGAGGGAGAGAGGGAGAGNGGGTAGAGGGGTAGAGGGTAGAGGGGTAAGAGAGAGAGAAGAGAGAGAGAGAGAGAGGAGGAGAGAGAGAGAGAGAGAGAGAAGAGAAGAGAGAGAGAGAGAGAAGAGAGAGAGAGAGAGAGAGAGAGAGAGAGTGTTTGTAACACTGTAAGTGAGTGAGTGAACCGAAATGGAAGGCATAGTGTGTGTGTATACAAGAGTGCGTTGTTTGCGGGTCAGTCCGTATAAGAACTATGATCATACATTCTACAAATATATAGTTCTCTAAAATATACAAAACGGTAACTAAAACAACTGTATGAGTCCATGCAAAAGAGCAAGAAAACATACAATACACCAATAAATCTCTCTTTAACAATTCCATCCTTAAAAAATGAAATATGTGACTATTCTGTATAAATATAAAGAATCAGACACTTAACACGTCTACGTCTCTTTTAAGATTCTCCTGATATTCAAAAATCCTCCAACTGCATGTATGTAATGCAATATGCAACAACCGACTGATGTAGTGATAACATTTGCATGTAAAAAGTGAGAAAGTGAACCATACCTCTAATGCACATCAACGTGAAGTAGCCATGAATTCAACCCAGAAGAGGAGGAAGGAGGAGGAGGAGGAGGAGAGGAGGAGGAGGAGGAGGAAGAGGAGGAGAGGAGGAGAAGAAGAGGAAGAGGAGGAGGAAGAGGAGAGAAAAGGAGGAGAAGAGAGGAGAAGGAAGAGGAGGAGGAAGGGAGGAGGAGGAGGAGGAGGAGGAGAGAGGAGGAAGGGAGGGGGAGGGGGAGGGGAGGGGGGAGGAGGAGGGGGAGGAGGATGGAGGAGGAGGGAGGAGGAGGGAGGAGAGAGGGGAGGAGAGGGGAGGGGGAGGGGGGGAGGGGAGGGGAAGGGGAGGAGGGGGGGGGGAGGGAGGAGGAGGGGGGGGGGGAGGAGGAGGAGGAGAGAGGAGAGGAGGAGGGAGGAGGAGGAGGAGGGAGGAGGAGGAGGGGGAGAGAGGAGAGGAGGAGGAGGAGGAGGGGAGGAGAGGAGAGGAGAGGAGGAGGGAGGAGGAGAGGAGGAGGAGGAGGAGGAGGAAGAAGTTGTGGAGACCATAATCATGTTATGACTTTTCCTGTTTTTGATTAAGCTGCAATATCTTTTAATAAATATCAATTCAAATGATTCTGTTTTACAATATTTATACAATACGTCTTACCTATTGGTCAACCACTATACAGGTTTAATGTGATAAAAGTTTGGCAAGTGATTACTTATAGAGGGAGGGGTGCTATAGAGAAGAGGGTGAGGGAGACAGAAAGGAGAGAGCTAAGACAGTAAAGAAAGAAAGAAAGAAAGAAGGGAAAGAAGGAGGGAGAGAGAGAAAGAAAGTACCTACAACTTGGCATCACACATACATCTTTTCAGAATCTTCCAGCGCTTTGACAAAATGGCACTGCAGTTAAAGACTAGAAGCTGGCCTTTTTTTTCCTTTTCCCAATTACAAGAGGAACAAACAAGCACCATGTCGTACCACTTGTTAATTTCTCAGGACTGGTTGAATATGGCCTCTGCTATGGCTACCTTGTCTCTGCATGAGGAAATGCTGCTTCAGTGGCAAAGTAATAACAGGAACCTGGTAACAGTACACTTTGGCTATATGTTGTAGAAATGGCACAGCAACAGATGCCAATGCATATAAACACCATCATTATCATTATACATGCAAACTAAATAGTATATATCAATTATATCTGTAGGTAACACATCATTCTTCTTGCAAAATCTTTCATTTCTTTTCTATCACATAATCATCAGGCCTATTCAGAAACACAAAGCAGTTTGTACACAAAAGGGGCATTCAAGTCCCATATAAAAAACAAACCTTAACTCTACTGATTATTTAGTATCTGTGATACTTTAAAATTACAAAATAATTGTAATAATAATAAAAAAGTTTAAAATAATAATAATAATAATAATAATAATATTCATACTGAATACAAAAGAGAAAAATAAATACCTGTTCAAATAAAAATACTATTTATGGCTGAATGCTGTGTATCCCATTTATTCCTTTTCTTACTTAAAGTGAAGGCGAAGACACTTATGTCATTCCATAAATACCAAATAAATGAATAAACATATTAATAAATCAATACTCTTGTTTACCCTGAAACATTCCCGAATAAAATAATATGGTCCACATAAATCCTCGAAAATAATAAGAGACAAGGAACATTACCTGACAAAAGCTTTTTTTCTCATATCATTTTTTCAATGTGACCTTTTAATGCTTCAGAATATCTATATTATATAAGAGATACAAACAGGTAGTATTTATTGACCTGATGCCCTGCTGGTGCACATAAGTTTACAACACGAGACTTCCAGAATACTATTTAGAAACAGTTTAGAAGGATATACCAACAAACAGCATGCTAGGACATACGGAGCAATGTGTAGTAACTGACCGAGGAAAAATACAAACTTTATATGATGTTTGTTGCATTTACATCAGTTAAAGCTTATCCTCCTACAAGTTGTTGAGTTGTTGTTTATGCATTACTTTTAAATATAAATATATAAACATCTATATAGGCATATATCCATCCTATCATATAACATGAAGCAGAGAGTGAGAATCATACCAATGAATTCTTGACTTTTGGTTTTGAATCCAAAATTTCCATAGCCTTATAACAAAAATTCCTTTTCAGACACGTATTCTCCTAACAATACCTATTTATATTTTTTCCTGAACTCCATTCCTTTTTTTCCTTTGCATCTTATCTACCCATTTACTACAAAACTTTCGGTTTCCTTCTTTTACCTATATAAATATAAAGAAATGAAAGAAAGAAAGAAAGAAAAAAAAACAGCAGCTTTCCTAACCAGGTTTCAATATCAAGGTTTTATCTTCAGCAACAAGTGGTTTCCACCATAGCTAAGGAATTACTATCAATAATACATTGCACTTCGCAACAATGTCCAATTAATGCAAACTTGTAGGCATCCTGTTGTCCTCAATTTCAACATGCTCTAAAAAACCCTAAGAAATGTATCCTTTTCTCAGTTGTTTAAGCTACAAAAAATAAATACATAAATAAATGATATGTTGCAATTTGTCTTTCATATGCCTAATGAAAGACATAGAAGATTCTATAAATACAAGTCTACTCATTATTAGTGGTAAAGTTCTTAATTAAGAACAAGACTCCTGAAGTCCTACAATCATCTCATTTACCTGTAAACCCTAGTTATCATGCTAGCAATCATTCATAAAAATCTAAAAACTGTATGACTAATCGCTAAATCCATTATCAATGCATTTATCATCACATGCAGGAAAAATTGAATCAATTTCCCTTAAATATATACACAAAAAATGAAACTAAAGAAAAATATATTCTTTCTACTTCGGATGTTACTGAAGACTGTCTTAATTGCCTAAAGAAAATGGTGATCACATAAAATGATCTACCTGTTGTATTTCATGTCTGAGCAATTATGGCACCCATCCAGTCAATTGCACAAGTAAAGCTTGTGTGATTGGACATCAAAATTATAATGAAAAGAAATAATAACCATAAGGGAAATGTAAGCTTACATACTGAGAGAAAAAAAAAGGGATCAATGACAGATTTTACTCAAAATAATGATAGTGAGATTCACCCTATAATCCAAACTTAAACCTACATCTCCTAAAAGGTAATCTGATTTATCAACAGCATGAATGAGTAAGATTACAAAGAGAAGAATTGATGGCAAGACTTGTAACCCTATTCTAACAGGAGGACCTTCCATTGTATAAATAACTGATATTCTGACACTCCTTTCACACATTATTTCTGATGATTAATATCACAGTAAAAAGGACTGAGTTTGTAGACACTCCCTTCACAGTGAAGGTCATGACATTGGCAATCTA
>NW_020870159.1:211275-213775 GCF_003789085.1 Penaeus vannamei | reverse complement strand
TTTCCTCATCCTCCTACTCTTCCTATCCTCCTCTTCTTTTTTTTTTTCCTCTACTCCTCTTTCCTCCACCCATTTCCCCTCGTCTCCCTTTCCTCTTATTCCTCCTATCCTCCTCTTCCTTCCACCCTTCTCTTTTTTTCATATGCTCCTCTTCCTTCCACCATGTTCCCCTCTTCCACCCTTCCTCCTCTTTCCCTCAATTCTCCTCTTCTCTTCATCTTTCTCTTTTTTCCTATGCTACTCTTTCCTCCATCCTGTTCCCCTCTTCTCCCCTTCCATCTCTTTCCTCTTCCTTGCATCCTGTTCTCCTCTTTTCCTCATCCTCCTGTTCTTCATATCCTTCTCTTCTCTCCTTCCTTTTTTTCCCTATTCTCCTCTTCCCTCCATCCTTCTCTTTTTTTCCTATGCTCCTCTTCTCCCCTTCCATCTCTTTCCTCTTCCTTGCATCCTGTTCTCCTCTTTTCCTCATCCACCTATTTTTCCCATCCTCCTCTTATTTCCCTCTTCTCCCCTTCCTCCTCTTTCCCTCACCTCCTATTTTTCCTATCCTCCTCATATTTCCCTCTTCTCCCCTTCCTCCTCTTTTCCTCATACTGCTATTTTTCCCATCCTCCTCTTATTCCCCTCTTCCCCCAATCCTCCTCCCCTTCCCCTCTTCTCCCCATCATCCTCTTCCCTCTCCCATAAGCAGAGGGTTTCCTCGTGGCCGATCTTTGTAGTCATTCAAGGATGACGACCAATTTCAGCTACCATTCCTTCATTACCACACACCAACGTGACCTGATCTCAGAGGACGTCGTCTTGCCTGGCCCCTCTCCTCCCCTGGTCGGTGGGTGGGTGGGGGGGGTAGGGTCAAGTGGAATGGGTTAGGGGGGGCTTGGAGGGGGGAGGAGGGTTGGGGGGTCTTGGAGAGGGAGGGGGGTTGGAGGGCTTTGGATGGGAAGGGGGGTTGGGGGCTTTGGAGAGGAGGGGGGTTGGGGGGCATTAGAGGGGGAGGAGGGTTGGTGGGTGGCTGGATCTCTCTCGTTCTCTCTGTATTTCTCCCGTTCTGTTTTATTGTCTCTGTATCTTTGTGTATCTCACTTCTTTCATCAACTTTTCCAATTCTCTGTTTTTTGTAACTTTAAGCAAAGAGATCGTAGCTAGGTCGAATACAGATACTGAGGAGACAGGTGAGAAGAGAAGAGAATAGAGAGAGAAGAGAAGAGAAGAGAAGAGAAGAGAAGAGAAGAGAAGAGAGAGAGGAAGAGAAGAAAGAGAGAAGAGAGAGAAAGAGAAGGACAGGGAGAGGGAGCAGAGTGTCCAAACTTTGCCATTGTGAAAGGACTTGTTGTGTTAAATGACAGTTTGAGTGTCATTCGATGTCGGAACAGAAGGGTGTGATGACGCGAAGAAGCTGATAGTGACTGGAATAGTGATGGTGATGCCGGAATGGATAATGATGTGATCCGGAATAATGGGATAGTGATGGGGATGCCGGAATAATGGGATAATGATGGGGATGCCGGAATAATGGGATAATGATGGTGATGCCGGAATAATGGGATAGTGATGGGATGCCGGAATATGGGATATGATGGGGATGCCGGAATAATGGGATAGTGATGGGGATGCCGGAATATGGGATAATTGCCGGAATAATGGATAATGATGGGGATGCCGGGGATAATGATGGGGATGCCGGAATTAATGGGATGATGATGCCGGAATAATGGGATAATGATGGTGATGCCGGAATAATGGATAATGGGATGGGATGCCGGAATAATGGGATAGTGATGGGATGCCGGAATAATGGGATAATGATGGGATGCCGGAATAATGGGGATGCCGGAATAATGGGATAGTGATGGGGATGCCGGAATATTGGGATATGGGGATGTCGGAATAATGGGGATGATGGGGGATGCCGAATAATGGGATAATGATGGGATGCCGGAATAATGGGATATGATGGGATGCCGGAATAATGGATAGTGATGGGGATGCCGGAATATTGGGATAATGTTGGGGATGCCGGAATAATGGGATAGTGATGGGATGCCGGAATATTGGATAATGATGGGGATGCCGGAATATGGGATATGATGGGGATGCCGGAATAATGGGGTAAGTGAATGCCGGATATTGAATGCCGAATAATGGGATAATGATGGGAGATCCGGAATATGATGAATATGATGGGGATGCCGGAATATGGGATAATGATTGGGGATGCCGGAATTAATGGGATTAATGATGGGGATGCCGGAATATATAAGATGCCGATTTTAATGATGGGATGGAATATTGGTATGACCGGAATAATGGGTGATTGAATGCCGGAATAATGGGATAGTGATGGTGATGCCGGAATATTGGGATTATGGGATGCCGGATAATGGGATGTGATGGGATTACGGAATATTGGGATAGTGATGGGGATTTGCCGGAGAAATGGGATAGTGATGGGGGATGCCGGAATAATGGGATAGTGATGGGATGCCGGAATAATGCGGAT
>NW_020870159.1:191275-201275 GCF_003789085.1 Penaeus vannamei | reverse complement strand
TCATTAATAGTAACATAATTAGAATTTCATAAAATATTTTCACTATCACTTTTATCATTGCTGCCAATTTTATCATCAATACCATCATCATTATCATAATTAATTTAATCATAACCATCGACACTGTTATCACCAGGACCTTCCCAGCCTGTTGAGGACGAGTCCACGGAACCAGAATAATATAATTGTCTTCCAGCCTAGAGCGAAAAGTTAATTGTGCGAATGTAATCACGAACGGCGTTGCACAGAGAACAACGAGTCACGAGGGCCCGAGGGGACTTAAGGACCCCTCTTCGCTAACTTTATGTCACGCCAAGTTACCATTTGTGAGTTGAGGTCGTTTCATGGGGCTTTGGCTCCGAGAGGCGACGGATTGGAGAGAGGGACACTTGGGATCTTTAGAGAGAGAGAAAAAAAAGGAAAATAAAATTTGTAAAAAAAAAGAAGAAAAAAAGGTCAGTGGGAGGATGGATGAAAGTGGGGGAAACTGAGAGGGAGAAAGATGGGAAGAAGAGGAGAGGAGTGAAAGGGAGATAAACAGTGAGAGGAATAAAGTGAAAGGAGAGAGTATTATTATTATCAGAAGAATAATATCATTATCATTATCACTATCATAATCATGATTATTATAATCATCACCAAATTCATTATCATCACTGCCATTATTGCTTAAATGGTTTTATTGCCACTATTATTATCATAACTGTTGATGTGACACATTGTTCCTACTAATGATTATCACGCTCATAATATCTATTCTAACATATTATCATAACATTATCAAAATGATTATTACAGCGTTATCATTATCATCAGCATATCAGATATCACACGCCCTCCCCATGCCGTTTGTGCATCCACAGTTCTGGCTTTTATGTATAATTATGAGCGGCATCAAATTTTGTAAACCTATTTTTGAAATTGTTCTGAGGCCATTACTATCTTCGATATCTACACCAATGATAATAATAATATCATTATCGCATGTTATGTTTCAGCTTTCGGAAAACGCTGTTTATTTTGCTTTTACTACCTATGCAATAATACAATACTGGCTTGTATATTAGTAAATTAATTGCACTCGCACTGACAGCCTATAAACACATCGAAAATAGTCAAGCGGATTCGCAGTCTATACTGCAAAGTTGCAAAGTCGGTGATTAACATGGGTAGCACAGGTGGGAAAAATATGGGCTAATTCAATATGTTTATATATATATATGTATATATATATATATATATATATATATATATATATATATATATATAATATATATATATATATATATATGTGTGTGTGTGTGTGTGTGTGTGTGTGTGTGTGTGTGTGTGTGTGTATGTGTGTGTGTGTGTGTGCGTGTGTGTGCGTGTGTGTGTTGTGATGCATGTGAATGTTTATATGTTTATTCAGACACCAAACTAATTTTTAGCACCTTTAGTTGCTGTTTGGGAATTATACGAAGTAAATCCTTTGACATTCAAAAAAAAAAAAAAAAAAAAAAAAAAAAGTATAAATCATAAAATTCATACTCAACCTATATATTTAGAATATATATCTTATGAACAAAAGAAACGCAACAACACAAAGAAGTATTTGTTAAGTTGCGCACAAAAGCACAACCTAGATACAGTATTTCATGCACGGGAGACTATACAATATCACAGCTGCTATTCCAACTGGCGTTTACAGCGGTAATAAAACTATATGAGTTCCAGATAATAATTAAGAGGACCAGTTTTTCTATCGGAAAACCAACACAGAAAATAGAAGAAAAAAATATATCATCCTTTGATCTATTCAAACATACATTTCGACAGATTAAGACTCAAAATTGAAAACAATTACCGACTAATATATATTTTGCGAAATGGAAAATCAGCATCGCTTCATTTGCACGGCGAAACTTGTCGACAAGAGCTGCAAATTCGCCGTCTAAATAATACATACCTCTAATCTGTGTTAATACTCGCATTCTGCCTAACGCAACTGATCTGAAAAGGCCATAAACACCCTCACGCTGACATTCACAGGCGCTTATTGTCCAAAACAGAGACACATATGCATGCACAGGCGAACATCCTCGTCCGAGATAGGTCGCTCCACAGCATTTAATAACGCGAGTTTATAGTTTATTAAATTTGAAATGTCATGAGATTCAGCCGCATTAACCTGAGTTACATAACTACGATAAGTGTGGGATGAATAATAAGTAAACGCTTTTAGTTCATGAAATCCCAAAACGAAGGTTATGGATGGCTTGCTTCGTTACTTGATATCTGGACTGCATATATATGTCTACATGTGGATATATATATACATATACATATATATATATATATTATATATATATATATATATATATATATATATATATATATATATATATATATATTATGTGTATATGTATGTGTGGTGTGTATGCATGTGTGTGTGTGAGTGTGTGTGGTGTGGTGTGTGTGTGTGTGTGAGTGTGAGTGTGTGTGTGTGTGTGTGTTGTGTGTGTGTGTGTGTGTGTGTGTGTGCATACACACACACATATATATATATATACATACGTGCAGAGAGAGGGGGGGATTAGGAACGTGTACGTCCGTGCGAGTGCATTCGGGCTATAAATTTCCTTCGCATTTCCCCCCCATCCCTCTTTGTCTATATATCTACTTCTTATCTTATCATCTCTCTCGTTTCTCTTTCACGACCTGTCTCTCTTTCTCTTCCTCTCTTTCTCTTCCTGTTTCATTCCTTTCCCTCACCATCCACCAACTATCGCTTACTCTCCCTTTCTCCTCTCGTTTCTCACGCTTAAAGGCTGAAGTTGAAACACACGGCCATCCGTTGGTTTATGCTCTTCGTGATAAGTCTAACAGCAGTCATAACTATGGAAAGGGAACCGGCCGGGTCATCACGCTATTGGCGAAAAAAAGAAGAGGGAAGTGAAGAAAAAGAGAGAAAGAAAAGAAGAAAGGAAAGATAAGAAAAAACAAACGTAGAGAGAGGAATAGTAAAGAAAAAAAGAGACGGAAAAAGAAGAGAGAAGTGAAGAAAAAGAGAGAGAAAGAAAAGAAGAAAGGAAAGGTAAAAGAAAAACTAACGTAGAGAGAGGAAAAGTGAAGAAAACAGGAGACGGAAAAAGAAGAGAGAAGTGAAGAGAAAAGAGAGAGAAAGAAAATAAGAAGGGAAAGGTAAAAGAAAAACAAACATAGAGAGAGGAATAGTAAAGAAAACAAGGGACGGAAAAAAAGAGAGAAGTGAAGAGAAAAGAGAGAAAGAAAAGAAGAAAGGAAAGATAAAAGAAAAACAAACGTAGAGAGAGGAATAGTAAAGAAAACAAGAAACGGAAAAAGAAGAGAGAAGTGAAGAGAAAAGAGAGAAAGAAAAGAAGAAAGGAAAGATAAAAGAAAAACAAACGTAGAGAGAGGAAAAGTAAAGAAAACAAAAGACGGAAAAAGAAGAGAGAAGTGAAGAAAAAGAGAGAGAAAGAAAAGAAAAAGAAAGAAAAGAAAAACAAACATAGAGAGAGGAAAAGTAAAGAAAACAAACGACGGAAAGAGGCGGAGAAAAGAAAATGAAAGAACATGATGCATGAGCAATGAGCACAGACTCAAATGAAGACTTGAAGACACGCAGCTTGCTTTAGACGGTACTACACATCATCCCCAAACGGACCTGCTTGCATTATCCTCACTCTGGATAAATAGGGAGTCCTAATCACCGGTTTTGCAACATGGCATTGAATACAGGCAATGGCTCGGGTTCTTATTCACGAGCAACCTTCATCTGCATCTAATCGTTCCCTAAGACTGGCGTAAATTTCCATTCTTCAGTCTGAAACTTTTGGGCAATGATTATAGAACAATGATGATTTTAATGATTACCAAAAATTATACGGGTCCCTTTCGTTGCATACTACCTCGACTATGAAACTTTTAGGCAATGATTATAGAACAATGATGATTTTAAAGATTACCAAAAATTATACAAATCCCTTTCGTTGCATACTACCTCGACTATGAAACTTTTAGACAATGATTATAGAACAATGATGATTTTAAAGATTACCAAAAATTATACGAGTCCCTTTCGTTGCATACTACCTCGACTATGAAACTTTTAGGCAATGATTATAGAACAATGATGATTTTAAAGATTACCAAAAATTATACGAATCCCTTTCGTTGCATACTACCTCGACTATGATTTTTTTAGCCAATGATTATATAACAATGATGATTTTAAAGATTACCAAAAATTATACAAATCCCTTTCGTTGCATACTACCTCGACTATGAAACTTTTAGGCAATGATCATAGAACAATGATGATTTTAAAGATTACCAAAAATTATACGAATCCCTTTCGTTGCATACTACCTCGACTATGATTTTTTTAGCCAATGATTATATAACAATGATGATTTTAAAGATTACCAAAAATTATACAAATCCCTTTCGTTGCATACTACCTTGACTATGAAACTTTTAGGCAATGATCATAGAACAATGATGATTTTAAAGATTACCAAAAATTATACGAGTCCCTTTCGTTGCATACTACCTCGACTATGAAAATTGCACAGAAAATGAATGACCGAGACGTGAATGCACTCCTTAATCTGAAAAAAAAGGAAGAGGAAGATAACCAAGTATGGACTTTTGGGACAACTTGGAAATGTTTATGCTAGTAGATGGCCAATGTTTATGTTCCGAAAACCATCGTAAACAACATTCTAGTTTCCGACAGACCGACGGAAGAGACTGGACGCTATTCCAGGGTTTTCAGACGTAGCAAGAGATGGGAATATTTACGAAAGAAGGAATAAGAAAATAAAGACGAAATATACAGATTCGATTTCTAAAATTTATTGTGATATTCGTGTATTCGTGTATTTATCATTTGCATCGATATTTGATTATTACTAACATTTTTATCATTATCGTTATTATCATCATTATTATCATTATCGTTATTACCATTACCATTACCATTACCATTACCATTACCATTACCATTACCATTACCATTACCATTACCATTACCATTACCATTACCATTACCATTACCATTACCATTACCATTACCATTACCATTACCATTACCATTACCATTACCATTACCATTACCATTACCATTACCATTACCATTACCATTACCATTACCATTAATGTTATTATCATTATTAATGTTATTAATGTTGTTGTTATCATTATTATTTTTATCAACATAATTTTCATTTCCATTGTTTTAGTTATAATCCTGATTTATCTAATCATTATTATTACTATTATCATTGCTGTTATTATCATTTATGTCACTATTATTACCTTCACCATCACCACGATTAATCATATTCTTATATGTAATTTAATTATTATTATCCTTATCATTATGATCATCATGATTATCATTATTTTATTACCCTTATCAATATCATTGCTAATAGCGCCATTATTCTTATCTATATTATTGTTCTTATCATCACTACTATACCATCACTGCTATTTTACCGGTACTGAAAAAAAAATCATCCTTAAAGTTGTAAAGTGTACTTTGATATTTTTTCCTTTTCCGAATAACAGCCAATTCTCTTGATAGGATCTACGGAGAACATAGTTATATATGATTTCTTGCTATAAAGGAAAATTCAGAAAAAAATATAATGTAATAGAAATAAATACATATCGAGTAAGTTAAGCTAGTTATATATGATTTCTTGCTATAAAGGGAAATTCAGAAAAAAAAAAATGAAATAAAGATAAATACATATCGAGTAAGTTAAGCTAGTTACATATGATTTCTTGATATAAAGGGAAATTCAGAAAAAAATGAAATATAAATACATATCGAGTAAGTTAAACGTGGGTTGAAAAGTCCGTAGAGTTTATTTCGCGAGTGGCGTTGGCGAAGAACATATTCGCTGGGAATAAATGTGTCCTTTCCTACTTCGCTCTTGTCATCAAATGCTAATCACATGCCACTAAATAATTTGCTTATCTAATTAGTTCGTCGAGACATAAAGCTTTATAAATCATCCGACAATGTATATAAAAAATGATAATGGTTTTAGAGATAAGATGAATTACGAGTGAAACTTCCACGGTGTTACTTTTTACTTTCTCTCTCTTTTTCTTTTTTATTCTCTCCTTTTTAAGACTTTTTTTTTTTTTTGATCTTGGAATGTTGGGTCAGCTCCGGTGCCACACGACGCTATGAAGCATTATAAGATTATGACTCAAACTTTTATACCGTTGCCAACTTTCCCCCTGAGATCCCTTGCAACGGTGTATTATTCCCCCCCCTTACTGTTTCCCCGACGTTGACTGTGTGTGCGTCCGTAGCCGCTGTCGTCGCCGAGACTCACAGTAACTCAGGAGACTCGTATGTCACGCGGAGACACTTATCATCGCAAAAAGCGCCTTCCTAAGGTCGGGGAAAATGTGGACCCGCCGGCGTTGGTCTCCTCGTTCCTGCGACCTTCACCCGGGCTGCTTATTATCCTGCCTGCTGAACTTTCTTACATGAAGGCGTCTAGTTAGCTTCGAATATGTTTTCTCCGATCCTGTCAAGGGGGAGAAATTGCCGCGAATAAACTGTGATTAGGGTTGAATTTGTTGATCAAAGGGAGAGGGATGGAGGTTACTTCCTTTGGGCTTGGTCGCGCACGTTAACATAAGAGCATAAATGTTTGTGAATGTATGCGGCTCCAGAAAGATATATGTATAGACGTATAGAAAGGAAGGTAGTTCGATGTAAATACAGATAGATATATAAAAATACGGACAGATAGAAAAAATAGCTAGTAGATTGGTAGTCAGATAGATAGATTGATACATAGACAAATTAACAGGTGGACAGCCAAATAGATAGACGATAGATGCATAGAAAATTGGCAGATGAAAGTGTACATGCGTAAATACATACATGCACACGAATACCCTGTTTCATTCGCACTTGACACATGAATATCTAAATGCACAGATAGACACAGCGCATAAATGCATTACGAAAGATAAAAGAAAAAGAAGGAAAAAACAATCCAAGGCACCCTTTATTGGATTGTGGCTTCCCTCCCGAGTCTGAGTGTTCGTCCATCTCCCTTAAACTCAATTGCTCCATCAAGCGAACACTTGGCTCTCTCATTTGATGGTTGGCTGGCTTGGTCTTATCAGTTTTATGTCGGTTGAATGCTGAGGTGAGGCGCTAGTCATGAGGTAAGTTATCGGTTAATGGGGGAAATGGGAATAGGGGTGGGGGTGGGAGGGGAGGAGGGAGGGGGTATGGGCGTTAGGAGAGTTAGGGAAGGGGTGGTAGGTAAGGGGGAGAGAGGGAGGAGGTTAGGAAGGAAGAAAAGAAGAAATGGAGGGAAGGAGAACGGGGTTGGGGAGGAGAGGGAATAAGGCCGAGTAAGATTGAGGAAGGAGGAAGGGTTACGTGGAATTGGAGAGGTGGGGAAGAGGAGGAGGAGGAGGAAAGGAGAAAGATAAAGGAGAATTAGAAATTGTGGAAGGAGGAGGCCAGAGAAGGAAGGCAGGGGTAGGGGGAAGGGGGAAGGGTAGCTGCTGTCGTTACGTATAGCTCAATGTTTGTAGGTGGGTGATGACTCTTGCTTGGTGAAGTGTTGTGTGTGTGACTTGTTTGTTGTTGTTGTTGTGGCGGGATGTTTAAAGTTTGTTGATGAACTAGGGGAGACTCAGAGTAGATTTTTCTTTTTAATTAAAGGATGTTCTTCGTTAACGTTCTTTGTTAAATAGTTTGCAGCGCGCATAGTTATTTAACAATTCATCTATGCGTCAGATTGCGATTCCCACTAAAGACAAACGATAGAAAACAAAAAAACAGAAAAGACAATAAAAATAATTCATACAATGACATGTCTATAATGGAGAGATAGGTGACGTACTAAAAGAAGCCCCAAAAATGAAGCCTAGAAATGGGGTTATGAAAATGAGAGGGCAGTGAAAGGCTTATGAGGCAGACAGGATCATGAGGGCGATGATGATGAGGGAGTAAAGATAATGCATGTGTGGAGATGATGGCTAACCGTACCCAGGCCTCAGACGTTATTTCCAACGTGTCTCTCTCTCTCAGCCTCCCTTCTCATTATTCTCTTTCCTTCCGTCCACCTTTTTTATCATCCATTTTAATCCGTTCCTATCTCTTCTTTCAGGCTTTTTTCCCCTCCTGTTTTCAAGTTTATTCTTCCTTTGATTAATGTTCCTTCCTCCTCTGCTTTCTTATTTCTCTCTCTCTCTCTCTCTCTCTCTCTCTCTCTCTCTCTCTCTCCTCTCTCTTCTCTCTCTCCTCTCTCTCTCTCTCTCTCTCTCTATCTATCTATCTATCTATCTATCTATCTATCTATTTATCTTTCGCTCTCTCTCTCTCTATCTTTCGCTCTCTCTCTCTCCTTTCTCTCTCTCCCTCTCTTCTCTCTCTCTCTCTCTCTCTCTCTCTCTCTCTCTCTCCTCTCTCTCTCTCTCTCTCTCTCTCTCTCTCTCTCTCTCTCTCTTCTCTCTTCTCTCTCTCTCTCTCTCCTCTCTCTCTCTCTCTCTTCTCTCTCTCTCTCTCTCTCTCTCTCTCTCTCTCTCTCTCTCTCTCTTTCTCTCTCTCTCTCTTTCTCTCTCTCTCTCTCTCTCTCTTCTCTCTCTCTCTCTCCTCTCTCTTCTCTCTCTCTCTCTCTCTCTCTCCTCTCTCCTCCTCCCTCTCCGTTCTCTCTCGGTCTCGTCCTCTCATCCTCCGTCTCTCACTTCTCTCTTCCCTCTCTCTTCTCCTCCCCCGTCTCTGTCTTTGTCTCTCCCTTTCTCTCTCTTTCTCTCTCTTCTACCTTTGTATTTTGCTATCCTTATTCTCTCCTCCTTCTTACCTTGTGGGTCTCCCATATCGCTTCTCATCTCTCCCTTCCCATCCTCTTTTATTATTTTCTATGACTTCCTTCCGTTCTTTTATATTCACTTCCTCTTCCTTTTTTTCCTTCTTACATTTCTTTTTCTTCTTCTTTCCCTTCACAACACTACCTTCTTTGTTTTTTGTTTTTTTTTTTCTTTTTTTTTTACTTATCCTTTTCACTTCTCATTCCTTCCCTCCTCTTTTTTTCCCTTTCTCTCCTCCCCTTCTACCAGCCTTTCTCCTACTCCCCTTCCCTTTCCAGTCTTCCTTCTTTTTTGTCATTTTCCTCTCTCTTCCTTTCTTCTTTCTCTTCTTTATTTTCCTTCCTCTCTCTCGTCTTTCCTTCTTCCCTCATTTCTTCCCAAGCTTAACCTGGTAACATCCTTCCATCCTCTTTTATTATCCCTTTCCCTTCCTCCTCTCCTTCCCTCCCCCTCCTCCTATTCGCATCTCCCTCCACTTCACCCTTCCCTTCCTCCCTTTCATGATTCAATCTTCTCCCCGCATCCCCATCCTCCCTTTTCTCCAATCTACTTCTCCCCTCTTTCTTCCATCTGGTTCTTCCCTCTCTCTCCCATCTCCTCTTCCTTCTCTCTCTCACCTCCCGCCTTCTCTCTCACTCTCCCATCCTCCTCTTCCTTTCTCCCTACCACTTCCCTCCTTCCTTCTCTCTTTCCTTCCTCTCCTTCCCTCTCTCTCTCCCTCTTCTCTCTCACTCTCCCATCTTCCTCCTCCTCTCTTCCTTCCCTTCTTCCTTCTCTCTTTCCTTCTCTCCTTCCCTCTCTATCCCACCCCTTCCTTCTCTCTCTCCCTTTCCTCCTTCCCTCTTCCCCCAACCCCTCCTTCCTCTTTCTCCGAACCCCTCCTTCCCTTTCTCTCCCTTCCATCCCCTCCCTCCCTCTCTCCCCCCAACCACTTACTTTTCTTCTCTCTACCTTCCTCTCCTTCCTCTCCCCCACCCCCTCCTTCCCCTCTCTTCCATCCCCCTCCGCCTCTCTCCCCCACCCTCTCCCCCACCTCCTCCCCTCTATCCCACTCTCCCTCCTTCCCCCCTTCTCCCCACCCTCCTTCCTCTCTTCCCATCCCCTCCTTCCCTCTCTCTCCCCCCCCTTCTTCCCC
>NW_020870159.1:168775-171275 GCF_003789085.1 Penaeus vannamei | reverse complement strand
GTGTTTTATCCCCCCCCCTATTCTTTAGTAATAGAATCCATTTTTTTGTGTTCCGTCCACCTCCTCTCCTCAGACAGTAAGGAAGAGAGTGAATAAAAGAAAAAAAAAAATTAACTTCGCGATTAGTGAAATGCATAAAAGACAAGGCGTCCACACCTCACTCAGGACACTCAAGCGGTGGTCTAACTTTTTAAAATTGTCTTTGTTGCTTTTGATGATCTTGGGGACACTCTTAACGCCATGATAACTATTGCTCTTTTTCTTAACCCCTTTGGGCTCTTCTTGGTTTTTTGTGTGTTTTTCTCTCTCTCTTTCTCCCTACGCTCGTTTCTCTTGTTCTTTCTTTTTCTTACTCTCTTTCTCCCTGTCGCTCTTTCCTTCTTTGTCTCCTATTTTCTCTCTTTCTCTCTCTATAATACTCGTCTCTCCTTGTCGTGGGTCATTCTTTTCTCGGCTCATTGCGTCTATTTTTACCACTTAGGGGACCTAGAATGCTCTACCGTGTGCAAACAGTCTGGCGGTTGAATTCAATCAAGTGCCTTTCGATACGATTTTAGATGTAACATGATGTGACAGCATTCGATCTCGTCATCAAAAAAGGGAATACGAATATATACATTTCTCAAAACATTTATGGGTTTCTCTCACAAGATACAATTTCTTTACACTGTAATACTTCTCTTATAATCTTCATAGTTTTTACTTTTGGAAATACCAGGGTGATAAATGTACAAAGGTTACAAATAAAATTTCTGATGATCAACATTGGCCGCATTCAATGCAAAACGGACTCATCTTATTACACTTAAGTAATTATTAATATAATTATACGAAATCTAAGGTTCAATTTACTATCTACATAACCGTTCAAAATAACTACATATCTGTATTCAACAACTATTATTACTTATCTTATTTTATTATTATTATTATCATATATTGTTAGCATTATTTTTTTATTTATTTTATTGCTATATTATTATTATAATTATTATTTGCTCATTCTTTATTAGCATGGTTAGCTTTATTTTTTCGATAGTTGGTAGGATCTTAGTAGACTGTTGTTGAGTGAATAGTGGTCTCATTAGCAGGTGTGTGGTGGGATTGTATGTTTTTGTAAAAGGAGTTAGGTGTGGTGGTGGCGTGATAATGTTTTAAGACTGCTGGTAGAATTAGGGCTGGGTTTTTATAGTAGGAGCGTCTTTTGATAGTATCCTATCAGTCGTATACTCTGTGCTCTCGAATGTAGTCAGATATTATGATATGATTACTTTTATGTTGTGTGTTGCTTGTTATTGTGTATGTGATTATGTCTTATATGCATATATCATCTATTATTGAGTTAAGTTGAAATGAGAGGTATAGATTTATACTGAACGAGCATGCAGATTGTGTGGTCTATGTCAATTTGCATTGCGTGTAAATTTAGTATATTCAAGTGTTTCACCTAGCCTCTGTGGTGGTATACTAGTGGGCTCTCGGTTAGTGATTATGCATGGTATCCATTATTAGTTATATTATATGCGATAGTACGTAAAGGTGGTGATTGGCTGCTAGGGGGCTGATTACTATTTGTTCTTTCATTTTCTCTTATACTCTTCATCATTATTCTTCATCTCATCTATATCTCCGTTCATACATTATTTATTATATGATTTCGTTTTATTGTTATTATTATTATTTATTTATTATTATTTTATTATTCTATTATTTCTCTCATAATTCCTTCTTCTCCTTTCCTCTCTCCCTCTTTTCTCTCTTCTCCCTCCCGTCCCTCCCGTCCTCTCTCTCCCTCTTCTTCTCTCCTCATCTCTCTCCGTCTCTCTCTCCTCTCGTCTCCCTCTCTCTCTCTCTCTCTCCTTCTCTCTCTCCTTTTTCTCTCTCTCTCTACTTCTGTCCTATCTGTCTATTCTCTATCTTTACTCTATCTCCCTCTCTCTTCATTCTCTCTCTCTCTCTTCTCTCTCTCTTCCTCTCCTCGTCTCTCTCGTCTTGTCTCCTTCTCTCTCTTCTCTCTCTCCTCCTCTTTCTCTCTCTCTCTCTCTTCTATCTCTCTTCCCTCCTCCTCTCTCTGTCCATCTTTCTCTCTTTTCCTTCTCTGTTTTTTTTCTGTTTGTTTCTCTTTCTCTCAGCCAGGAATAACGAAACCAGCACAGCACTCTGCTCGTCCCTCCATCTCGCCGAGCCCATCCCGTGTAAGCTCTCCCAGGGGCAGTTATTGGAACCACATTAATGCTCAGCGCCGTGCGGGATCTTGCGCATGGATCCCTGCATGATTTCTGCGCGTGACGTACTGCATTGCTCTGTACTTCTGTGTACTGTTCTGTGTACGACAACTTTGCATGGTTTCTTTGTGACTGCTCTGTGTAAGATTAAGACTCTCTTCCATGATTGTACTGCTCTGTGTAAGACTCTCTTCCATGTAACTGCTCTGCACTGATTGTACTGCTCTGTGTAAGAACTCTCTTCCAGCTAGACTGCATGGTTCTTTGTACAGCGC
>NW_020870159.1:128775-133775 GCF_003789085.1 Penaeus vannamei | reverse complement strand
CAACAGCTGATAAAGACATGAACTACACCTCATAACGCCTCGACAGACACCGACAAAGGAAGAGAAATATAAATTGTAGAAATAACATCACGTCTTCGCCAGTATCCCAACGCGGAAGACGAATATCCAGTACCATGTCTTAACGAGAAGAAAGAGAGAGAGGGAGAGGGAAGGGGAGAGAGAGAGAGAGGGAGAGGGAGATGAAGAGAGAGGGAGAGGGAGATAGGTAGATAGGTAGATAGATAGAGAGATTGAGTGAGAGAGAGAGAGAGAGAGAGAGGAGAGGGAGATGAAGAGAGAGGGAGAGGGAGATAGGTAGATAGGTAGATAGATAGAGAGATTGAGTGAGAGAGAGAGAGAGAGAGAGAGGAGAGGGAGAAAATGAGAGGAGAGGGAGAGAATGAGAGGAGAGGGAGAGAATGAGAGGAGAAAGAGAGAATGAGAGAGAAAGAGAGAGAGAGGGAGGGAGGGAGAGAGGAGAGAGAGAGAGAGAGAATGAGAGGAGAAAGAGAGAGAGAGGATAGACAGATAGAGAGAAAGGAGAGAGAGAGAGGGAGAGAGTGAGAGAGAGAGAGAGAGAGAGATAGAAAGGGAGAGTGAGAGAGAGAGAGACAGCGAGAGACAGCGAGAGGCAGAGAGAGAAAGAGTGAGAGTAGAGAGTGAGAGAGCTGAGAGAGAGACTAGCGAGAGAAAGGAGAGAGAGAGAGAGAGAGAGAGAGATATTCCCAAAATCGGCAAATGGAGTGAAAAGAAGAAAAATGACGCCCATGATGGCGTAAGGCAGATAGGATGAAATGATGAAAATGATGATGGAAGTGAGGATGAGAAATGATGAAGTGAAATGATTCCCGAGGGGGTTGTAACAAAGGAGGGAGACAGCGGCAGCGGACAAAGGCGGGGGTTGGAGGTTGGGGGTGAGGGGTTTGGGGGAGGTAGGGAGGGGAAAGGAGGAGGGAAAGGAGGGGTTGGAGGTGGTTAGGGAGGGGGAGGGGGAGGTAGGGAGGGGAGGGGGAGGGGGAATGAGGGGTTGGAGGAGGTAGGAGGGGGAGGGGATGGGGAATGGGGGTTGGAGGAGGTAGGGAGGGGGAGGGAGGGGGAATGAGTGGTTGAGGAGGGTAGGGAGGGGGAGGGGGGGAGGGGAGGAAGAATAGGGGTTGGGGAGGTAAGGAGGGGGGGCTTAGGAAGGGGCATCACCTCGTCAGGGGGGGGGGCGGTGTGTGGGGCGGAGCGGGGGGATGGGGAGGGGAATGTATGGGTAAGGAGGGGTTGGAGGAGGTAGGGAGGGATGGGGGAGGGGGAGGGGAATGGATGGGTAAGGCGGGGTTGCCGTGTAGAGACGTAGAAGCGGGGAAGGGTTGGGGAAGATGAGCGAAGGGGTGCTTGAATACTTGGGATGGTGAGGGAGGTCGGGGAGGGAGGGGGGGGGGGGTGGCATGGGTTCGTGTGAAATAATTAGGGGTCAGTGAAGATAAGGATGATGATTAAGTATAATGAGGATGAGGATGATGGTGCTAGATAGATAGATAGATAGACAGATAGATAGATATATATGACATTGATGGTGATGATAGATAGATAGATAGATAAATAGATAGATATGACGATGGTGATGATGATAGTGCGTGTGGTGATGGTGATGACGATTGTGATGGTGATAAATCGTAATACAAAGACAGACCTTGCTTAAGAAAACAAGTTCACAAGACAGAATCATTCGCTGAACGGTAAAAAGAATACCCGTGTATGGAGGAGGGAGGGAGGGAGAGAGAGAGGGAGGAAGAGGGAGGGAGATAAAGAGAGAGGAAGAGAGAGAAGGAGGGATAGAGAGAGGGAGAAAGAGAGTGGGAGAGAGGAGGAGGAAGAGGGGGAGAGAGAGGGGAGAGAGAGAGGGAGGAAGAGGAAGGGAGGAAGGGAGAGGAAGAGAGGGAGGGAGAGAGAGAGAGGGGGGAGGGAGGAAGAGGGAGGGAGGGAGAGAAAGAGGGAGGAAGAGGGAGGGAGATAAAGAGAGAGGAAGAGAGAGAAAGGGGAATAGAGAGAGAGAGAGAGAGAGGGAGGGAGAAAGAGAGTGGAGGGGAAGGGGAGGGAGGGAGGAGGAGGGAAGGAGGAGGGGGGAGAGGGAGAGAGAGGAAGAGAGGAGGGAGAGAGAGAGAGAGGGAGGGAGGGAAGAGAGAAGGGAGGAAGAGGGAGGGAGATAAAGAGAGAGAGGAAGAGAGGGAGGGAGAGAGAGAGGGAGGGAGGAAAGAGAGGGGAGGAGGGAGGTAGAGAGAGAGAGGAAGAGAGGGAGGGAGAGAGAGGGAGAAGTGATGGAGGAGGAGGAGGGAAGAGAGAGAGAGGGAGGGAGGGAAAGAGGAGAGAGGAGGGAGTGAGGAAGAGAGGAGGGAGGGAGAGAGAGAGAGAGGGAGGGAGGGAGAGAGAGAGGGAGGAAGAGAAGGAGAGATAGAGAGAGGGAGGGAGGGAGGAGGATGGAGGGAGAGAGAAGGGAGAAGAGAGGAAGGGAGAGAGAGAGAGAGGAGGGAGGAGGAGGGAGGGAGAGAAGGCGGAATAGAGATAGGGAGGTAGGAGGAGGGAGGGAGAGAGAGAGGAAGGAAAAAAGGGAGGGAAAGAGTGAGGGAGGAAGAAAGGGAGAGAGGGAGGAGGAGGAAGGAAGGAGGAGGAAGCTGAGTGATGAGTGGTGATGAGGGTGACATACACATTACTAATACCTTTACAGATTTAGGCGTTAACTCCCACTACCTATAAAACGCAAAATTAAAATCATTCGCAAGTGAATACATCAAAGTAAACAGGATTATCAATCAAAAAATAATTAATATAAGGTTATCAGAGTTTCGCAGGTGATAATCTCACGATAATATGTAATAGAGTTAATGGAAGTATTTCATATCTCTCTATACATGTATATTACGAGTCACATTAGCTTTTGATCATTTGAAATATCAACTCTTTCTAAGTCCTTTTGAAACCGCTCAATATGCTTTTATTGCAAAAAAAAAAAAAAAAAAAAAAAAAAAAAAACATCCATTGCATGTTCCAAAAGAGTTGAGAGGGTTTGGGCTTATTGCGCTTCATGGCTCTTTGCAATTTATACCTTCAGTCAGTCAGTAAGTCTGTTTGTCTGTCTGCCTGTCTGTCTGCCTTCCTGCATGTCTGTCTATCTCGTACTTAGACATATTTAGAGATATATACACACAAACAAACATATACACAGACACATACATACAGGCTCACACACACATACACACACACACACACACGCATACATACCCATACACACACACACACACACACACACACACACACACATACACACACACACTCACACACTCACACACACAACACACTCACACATCACAACATACATACACATACACATTCACACACACACTCACACACACATACACAGACACAGACACACACACAGACACACACACAAACAAACAAACGCAAACACACACAAAAAACGTAAACACATATGCACACACACATACACACACGGACATATATGTGTGGTTATATGTATATAGATATATACATATGTATTATTATATATATATATATATATATATATATATATATATATATACATATACATATATACATATATAGCATATATATATATATATATATATATATATATATATATATATATATATATATATATATATATATATACATATATACATTTATGCATATATATAATATATATATATATATATATAATATATATATATATATATATATATATATATATATATATATATACATGTATATTTGTGTGTGTGTGTGTCCTATGTATGTATGTATGTGCGTGTGTCTGTATATGTATATTTGTTGGGAAACACTCAGCAACGTATGCTTTTTATTCCTTTCTCTATTAGTCTCTACCAATGCAACAAATTGCTTATCAGTCGCCCTCGCCTGGCAGCCGGCCATCACGAGCAGCTGGCGGGAAAATGCGGATTCAGGCGGGAGAATGCGCGAACGGCCCAGGCGACGCGAACGATGTGCGAACGACCCGCGAGAACGTCCAGTAGATCTCGTTTTACGCTCGTTTCCTCCTCGTTCTTGCCGAGCGCGCATTCGATTTGAATATTGTCGTTTTTTACTGATCCTTCACGCTCGATGGAACCTTATTTTAGCGACACTTGTTGCCACTCGGCGTGAACACAAGGGGGTATTTTGCGAAATTGGTAATCGCCAAATCGAGGCGCCGGAGACTCGCCAAAGCTCTTCCTGCGAGGCATTGGCAGATGTCGTTGGCTGTAATCACGTATATTGTGACAAGGATTTTGCCTTCTCTTTCTCTATCTCTCTATCTCTCTATCTATCTATCTATCTCTTTCGCTCTCTCTGTCTCTGTCTTTGTCTCGCTCTCGCTCTCGCTCTCCTCTCCTCTCTCTCTCTCCTCTCTCTCTCTCTCTCTCTCTCTCATCTCTCTCTCTCTCTCGCTCTCTCTCTCTCTCTCTCTCTCTCTCTCTCTCTCTCTCTCTCTCCTCTCTCTCTCTCTCTCTCTTTCTCTCTCTCTCTCTCTCTTCTCTCTTCTCTCTCTTCTCTTTCTCTTCTCTCTCTCTCTCTCTCTCTCTCTCTCTCTCTCTCTCTCTCTATCTCTCTTCTCTCTTTCTCTTTCTCTTTCTCTTTTCTCTCTCTCTCTCTCTCTCTCTCTCTCTCTCTCTCTCTCTCTCTCTCTCTCTCTCTCTCTCTCTCTCTCTCTCTCTCTCTCTCTCTCTCTCTCTCTCTCTCTCTCTCTCTCTCTCTCTCTCTCTCTCTCTCTCTCTCTCTCTCTCTCTCTCTCTCTCTCTCTCTCTCTCTCTCTCTCTCTTCTCTTCTTCTTTCTTCTCTTCGTTATCTTTTCGTTTCGTATATATTTATTTGTTTATCTAAAGATACATGAAAAATTACTTTTCTCCTTTCTCTTTCTCTTTCTTTCTCTACGTATTGCATTCCCTTTTCTTTCTCGCTTCCAAGCTAACAGTTCCTTTATCTCTCAAAAAACACTCTTT
>NW_020870159.1:121275-123775 GCF_003789085.1 Penaeus vannamei | reverse complement strand
TTCTTATCTCATTTTTGTCCCAATGATCAGCAATAGTTTATTACATCAACATGAAATAATTTTCAGGTTGGATACTGGTATAAACAAGGTTCCAAGTAAATAAACAAATTAGTAATATCGGCGATTCTCAGCATAAATATCAAATTCGCTTGATCTCATGTGGGACAAGAGTTAGTCGTCAGGGAAAGAAAAACATTTCTCGTCCTGCTAAGAATACTGACAGAGTTGTGTATACTGTATGGCAGCAATAACCATAAATGAATCAAGGGGAAGTTACTCTGATAAGATCCCATCTCCGCCTTCCTCATCAGATTAAAACACTGACCTCTGACCTATGACCTTTCCTCGCTGGCTTTCCTCGGCTATGAGGTCGAGGCGTAAGTTGATTACCGGGACACTGAATCTGAAATTTTCCATCGGGACACCTCGGCGTCTTTCTCGTATTTTTTTTCTCTCTCTCTCTTTCTCTTTGCTTTTCTTTTTTTCAAATTTATTTATTGTTTGTTTATGTTGTTTTTTTCTCCTGTTTCTCTGCTTGTTTGTCTGTTTGTCTATCTGCCTCTCCCTCTCTCTGTCTCTGTTTCTGTCTGTCTCTCTCTCTCTCTCTCTCTCTCTCTCTCTCTCTCTCTCTCTCTCTCTCTCTCTCTCTCTCTCTCTCTCTTCTCTCTCTCTCTCTCTCTCTCTCTCTCTCCTCTCTCTCCTCTCTCCCTCTCTCCTCTCTCTCCTCTCTCTCTCTCCCTCTCTCCTCTCTCCTCTCTCCTCTCTCTCCCTCTCCTCTCCCTTCCTCCCTCCCCTCTCTCCCTCCCCTCCCTCTCTTCAAAAATGACCGAATCTAAAAAAAAATAAAAAAAATAAAAATAAATAAAAAAAAAAACACCAGAAAAAGCAATAGTCTCACGACAAGCAGACCCCGACGGAGCGATGGGAATCCAAGACAAGTCCACGGGCATGGCAGAAGGATATATATGCATGATCTTTGTCTTTTTTTTCCTTTTTCTTTCGGTATTTTCTTCGCTGGCCCAAGATGTCGAGACGAGGACCGTGGGAGAGGGAGATGAAATCGCTTTCATTTGTCAATAAAAGGGTTGGGCTTTCGTTTTCTGGAGGAATGGGCGAGGTTTCCGATTTTTATCTTTTTTTTTTTTTTTGGAGGGGGGGGGGTGAGGTGGGTGGATGGAGAGGGGCGAGGGAGGAAGGAGGGTCGTTTTGCTGTTGGTTTTTGTTAGTTTTTTTTTTTGAGTGTGTGTGTGTGTAAGTGTGTTTGTTTGTTTGTGTGTGTGAGTGTGTGTGTTAGTGAGTAGTATGTTTGTAAATTAAGCAATTGATTATGAAAGTATTTTTGTATTATGTGTATATGCACACACACACACACACACGCACACATATAAACACACACACACAAATACACACACACAAACATCCCTAAACACATACCAACATACACCTCTCCACACCTGAACACACCCACAACACACACACACACCACACACACAACACACACAAACACACACACACACACACAGACACACACACACACACACACACACACACACACACACACACACACACACACACACACACACACACACACACACACACACACACACACACACACACGGCACAAGACAAACGCATATCCAATACAGCAGACAGAGACAAACAGAGACAAACCGAAAGAGCGGTATGAGGGAAAACATGAGATCCTTGCAAGGTGACAGACCTCTTCAGGCAGGGAGATTAAAGCTTCGACTTAGACCTTGCAATTGTGTCCTGCATCTTTTGCAACGTCGCCCTTGACATGAGGGACAGGTTGGGTATCGTGTTTGTGTCGCTGTTGATGGTGTGTGTGCTTAGGGCTGTCCATGTTGGGAGGGAGGGAGGAGGGAGAGTGAGAGGGGGTTGGGAGGGAGGGAGGGATGGAGAGTGGGGGGTTGGAGGGAGGGAGGAAGGGAGAGAGTGAGGATGTGATTGAGTGAACGAGAGAGGGAGTGAGTGAGTAAACGTGAGAGTGAGTGAACGAGGGAGTGAATGAGTGAACGAGAGAGTGAGTGAGCGAGAAAGTGAGTGGTGAACGAGGGAGTGAGTGAGTGAACGAAGGAGTGAGTGAGTGAACGAGAGAGTGAGTGAGTGAACGAGGGAGTGAGTGAGTGAACGAGGGAGTGAGTGAGTGAACGAGAGAGTGAGTGAGCGAGAAAGTGAGTGGTGAACGAGGGAGTGAATGAGTGAGTGAACGAAGGAGTGAGTGAGTAAACGAGAGAGTGAGTGAGTGAACGAGAGAGTGAGTGAGTGAACGAAGGAGTGAGTGAGTGAACGAGGGAGTGAGTGAGTGAACGAGGGAGTGAGTGAGTGAGAGAGTGAGTGAGAGAAAGAGAGAAAGAGTGAGTGAACGAGAGACTGAGTGACTGTGAGAAAGATAGAGAGAGATGGAGATATGAGGAGATAGAAATGGCGGGAGAAAGACAGAGAGGGAAAGAGGGGAAGATTGAGAGAATCAGGCGAG
>NW_020870159.1:111275-113775 GCF_003789085.1 Penaeus vannamei | reverse complement strand
TTTAAGAGTTTGTATTTCATTCTTTAAGTGGTTTTAAATCATGAGTGACTATCGTTAATAACTTTATCGAAATCTTATATGTGGAAGTGTCAACTCTTTTGGAATGCTTAGAGCCACAAGCCAAACACTTTTTCCCTTTTTTCCGTCTCTCCTGTTCACTCCTTCCCTTTCTATTCTCTCCTATTCACTCCTTCCCTTTCTATTCTCTCCATGTTCCTTTTCGATCCCCCTTTCCTTTGTACTTCCCTTTTCTTATCTTCCCCCCTCTATTCTCCCTTTCTTTCTTTCTTATTCACTCCTTCCCTTTCTACTCTCTTTATGTTTCCTTTCTATCCCCATTTTCTTTGTACTTCCTTTTTCCTATCTTCCCCCTCTATTCTCCCTTTCCTTCCTTCCTCCTCCCTTCCTTCAGTCCTTCTATCCCAATCCTTACACCCTCATCCTTCCCTCTTTCTCTCCTAGTCTCGCCTTCCCTCCTCTTACCCTGTTCTATCTTCCTCCCTTTCTCCTTCCGATCTCACTTTCTCCTCCTTACCTTTTTTTCTCCACCCTCCTCCTTCTTCCCTTCTTCCCTTCATCCACCTCCTCTCCTTTTTCCCCTCCTCCTCCCATCCCCCAATCCTTCTTACCTTTTTCCTCCATCCTCCCCCATTTTCCCTTTATCCGCCTCCTTTTCTCCCCTCCCGTCCACTAAATCTCACTCCTTCCTCTTTTACCTTTTTCCTCACCCTCCCTCTTCTTCCCTTCTTCCCTTGTATCCGCCTCCTCCCCCCCAATCCTTCTTACCTTTTTCCTCCATCCTCTTTCTTCCCTTCCTCCCTTTATCAGCCTCCTCTACTTTTTCCCCTCCCCCCGCCACCGCAATCCTTCTTACCTTTTTCCTTCACTCTCCTTCTTCCTTCCCTTGCTTCCCTTTATCCGCCATCCTCCTCTCCCCTCCCCCCCCCCCCCATTTCCTTGCCGCGTGAGAAAGTACTTGCGAAGTATCAACGGAAAATATAATATTTACTCTCTCATGCTCTCCCAGCTCCCCCTCGGGATCTAATATAAAGTCTCTTTTTCCCTCAACTTTCTCTCAACTTTCACTCGACTTTCTCATGGCCTTGAGATGAGCATCTGTTCTTTATTTCTCTCTCTCTCTGTCTTCTTCGATCTCCCCGTTTTCTCTCTCTCTCTCTCTCTGTCTTTTTCCGATTCTCTCCGTTTTCTCTTCTCTCTCTCTCTCTTTCTCTTTCTCTTTCCCTTTCCCTTTCCCTTTCCCTTTCCCTTTCCCCTTTCCCTTTCCCTTTCCCTTTCCCTTTCCCTTTCCTATTCTTTTCTCTTTCTCTTTTCTCTTTCCTTTTTCCTCATTTCTCTTTCTCTTTCTCTTTCTGCTTTCTCTTTCTCTTTCTCTTTCTCTTTCTTTTATTCTTTTTTCCTCTTTCCCTTTCTATTTCTCTTTCTCTTTTTTTCTCTCTCTTTTTCTCTCTCCTCTCCAAAAAAAACAATCAATCGATCCATTAATTTCAAACACCAAACCAATCAATCAATCAATCAATCAATCAACCAAAAAAAAAACAAACAACAACCGACCAATCAAAAAAAATAATCAATCAATAACCTACCAACCAATCAAATCAACCAAACAAACCTCTCCATCTATCTGTCCATTCCTTTCTCATCTACTTCCCCTCAACCCCCCCCACCCCCCCCAACCCACAAGAAGAAATGGCCGTCGTTTTGCCTAATTAGTTTCTCCTTCTCACAATCTGTTCGCTGTTTACAAAGAAAATGGGATTAGCAGCGGGAGAGAAAGAAAGGAGGAAGAAGGAGAGAAAAGAAGGAGAGAGAGAGGGGAGGAGAGGGAGGGAGGGAGGGAAGAGAGAGAGAGAGAGAGAAAAAATAGATAGAGAGAGCGAGAGAGGCGAGAGAGGGAGCGCGAGGGCGAGAGATAGATAATAGAAAGAGAGAGAGAGAGAAATAGATTAGATAGAAGAAAGAGAGAGAAGCAGGAGAGAGGACAGATAGATAGGAGTGGGGAGCGAGAGATCAGGATAAGAATAGAGAGAGAGCGAGAGGCAAGAGAGAAGAGAGAGAGAGAGAAAAGAGAAAGAGGCAAGAGAGCGAAAAGAGGAAGAGAATAGAATAAATATATATAAAGAGAGCGAGCGAGAGCGAGAGATAGATAAATAGATAGATAGAGAGAGGGAGCGAGAGCCAGAGAGAGAGAAGAAGAGCAAGAGCCAAAGCCAGAAGCCAAGAGCCAGGGACAGAGAGTAGGAAAAAAGCTCTCTCATTCCTCCTTTTATTCTGTGTATCATTAGCTTGTGCGAAAGGACACCCGTTTTAGCTGCTCGGGAAGCTGGGGTTGGCTGTTGTGTACTGGTATCTTTGCTATATATTTCTTATTGTTTTCTTTATTGTTGTTGTTGATGTTGTTCTTTTTGTTTTCTTTCGTCTTTTTTTCTTTGTCGTCTTATTCTTATTCTTGTTCTTATTCTTGTTCTTATTCTTATTCTTA
>NW_020870159.1:93775-106275 GCF_003789085.1 Penaeus vannamei | reverse complement strand
ATAAAGGAGGGAGAGAGAGAGAGAGGGAGAGAGAGACAGGTAGGTAGGAAGGGGGTTGGACAGGAGATGGAGGAGAGGGGAGGTAGGAGACAAGAGAGGGAAGGGAGGGGAAAAGAGAGGGAGGGAGGGGGGGAGAGAAAGGATGGAGGAGAGGGAAATATAGGGAGGGATGGAGATGGAGGAAAAGGGGAGGCAGGGGGAAAGAGGGAAGGAAGGGGGAAAGGAGGGAGGGGGGGAGAGAAAGGTATGGAGGAAGAAGGAAATAGGGAGGGACGGAGAAGGTCTTAAAAAGGAGAACAGGAGAAGGGAGGAAGAGGAAGAGAAGGGAAAAGAAAGTGAAGGAAGGGAGAAGTAGGGGGGGGGGGGGATAGAGAGGGATGGTGGAGGAGAAAAAATGGAGGAATGGAAGTGGAAGTGCGTGTGTATGTGTATGTATATGTGTGTGTGTGTGTGTACTTGGGTAGGTGTGCGTGTGTACGTGTGTGTGAGTGTGTATGTATGTGTGTGTATCTGTTTCTGTGTACTTGTGTAGGTGTGCGTGTGTACGTGTGCGTGTGTATGTATGTGTGTGTTTGTGTCTGTGTCTGTGTACTTGTGTAGGTGTGCGTGTGTACGTGTGCGTGTGTATGTATGTGTGTGTATGTATGTATGTGTGTGAGTGTGTATGTATGTGTGTACGTGTCTGTGTACGTGTGTACGTGTGCGTGTGTATGTATGTGTGTGTATGTATGTGTGAGCGTGTCTGTGTACGTGTGTAGGTGTGTACGTACCCCGCGAATCAAGCCTCACTTTGCGGGAGAGATCGTGCCTCTTGTTTTCACTTTGAAGGAGTTAGTCTAACACCAAACCAACTCTGCCGGTGCCTTCGAAGCCTTAGCGAATACATAGTACTTTTGGTGCTTTCGCTCTACTCGCCTCCGTGATCGGTATTTTGCTATTTTGTTCTCATTATTGTTGTTGTTATTATTATTGTTGTTGTTGATGTTGTTGTTATTATCATTGTTAATTATTATTATTATTATTATTATTATTATTATTATTATTATTATTATTATTATTATTATTATTATTATTATATTATCATTATTCTCTCTCTTCTCTCTCTCTTCATCTATCTATCTATCTATCTATCTACACACACACACACACACACAACACACACACACACACACACACACACACACCACACACACACACACACATATATATATATATATATATATATATATATATATATATATATATATATATATATATATATATATATATATATATATATATATATATATATATATATATATATATATATATATATATATATATATATATATATATATATATATATATATATATATATATATTATATATATATATATATATATATATATATATATATATATATATATATGATATATATATTATATATATATATATATATTATATATATATATATATATATATTATTATACATATATACAAGATACTCGTCCACGTGCGGTCGTGCATCTTCTCCTCTTCTCGGTCCCGGCGGAGCGCGTGGCGGGCGGCGGGAGGGTCGCGGGTTTCAGAGTCATCGCGTTTCATTTGAGATTTCCTCGAGGTTTTGCATCTGGTGGGCGGAGGGAAGAGGATTGGGGGCGAAGCGGCGCAGGATTTCAAGGGGCTTAATCCCTCGCTGATTTTTTGAACCCGTGCGATTAGTTGGCGGCGCTTTTTTTTTTTTTTTTTTTTTTTTTTTTTTTTTTTTTTGCCGGTGGACTTGTGAGATTTGCATTTTTTTTTATGATTGGTATATTTTTTTTAATTTCTTTCTTCTTTTCTTCTTCTTCTTCTTCTTCTTCAACTTCATTCTTTTTCTTTTTCTTTTTCTTCTTTCTTCTTTCTTCTTCTTCTTCTTCTTCTTCTTCTTCTTCTTCTTCTTCTTCTTCTTCTTCTTCTTCTTCTTCTTCTTCTTCTTCTAAATTTGACTTCATGATTTGATGTTAGGTATTGGTGTGCGTGGATTGATATGATTTTTTTATTTATTTTTTCATTCGTGTTTGTTAAGTCTTCTTCCTCATCTCCTTTCTCGTTTTTTTTTTTATTCCTTCTTCCCCAGAATTAAAATCGTGATAAAACAGACCCTCTGGATATCAATTCAATCAAATACCCTTGTTTGAAAATGAAAAATTAATCCACATAAACACAGTCGACAATTGGAAATCTCGTTGAAGTTCCTTGTTCCACCTTCATGTTGCACCATCATGTTTCAACCTCATGTCGCACCCTCATATTCCAACCTCACACTCCACCCTTATTTTTCATCATCATGTTCACACTCATTCATGTCCCACTTTCACATTCCACCGTCACGTTCCACCCTCAAGTTCCTCCCTTAATGTTGCACCTCCTCACGTTCTTCTTCCCTTACGTTCCAACCTCACGTTCCACCCTCATGTCCCCCCTTCATATTCCACCCTTACGTTCTCCCTTACGTTCCAACCCTCACGTTCCCATCCTCATGTTCCACCTTCCATCCTGCCTGACACTTCCACCCTCACCTTCCAGCCTCACCTTCTTTTCCCTCACCTCACCTTCCACCACCTCACCTTTCTCACGTCCACCTTACCCTCACCCTCACCTTCCACCATCACCACCCTCACCTTCTCCCTCCCTCACCTCACCCTCCACCTCCACCCTCACTTCCACCTCAACCTTACCTCCCTTCTACACTCCCCTCACCTTCCACCCTCACCTTCCCTCACTTCCCACCTCACTTTCCACCTTCACTTCTCCCTCCCTCACCCTCCACCCTCACCCTCCACCCTCCTCTTCCACCCTCACGTCCACCCTCACACTTCCCCCCTCCACCCTCACCTCCACCCTCCCTCACCTTCCACCTCACCTTCCACCCCTCACCTTCCACCCCTCACGTCCACTCTCAACCTTCCTCCCACCCTCCTTACAACCTTCCTGCACCTTCACCTTTCCTCTTCACGACCTTCCAACCCTCAGGTTCCCCCTCACCTCCACCCACGTCCCACCCTCACCTTCCTCCCTCCCATCCTCAACCTTCCTCCTTCACCTTCCACTCACCTCCACCCTCACCGCTCGCCACCCTCACGTCCCAGCCTCTTGTGTATACCGTAGTCATTAAACCAAGGTCCTCCGCTTGTATGTGCGTCGGTGCAGTTAACACGTCTCGCAGTCTCCTCCACCACCTGCCGCTGCCACACGCGAACTTACCTGCTTGTAGAACCAGCTGTTGCCAAAGTCAAGTTAATAATGCTTGTCCGGTGCCAATGTGGCGGAACTCACTTTGTATTGCCTGTGTTTCGTTTATGATTGGGTTGGTGTCAGTTTGGTTAGTGACGTCATTGTGACTGGTTGTGTTGTGTCGGGAGGGTAGTTATTATGGTGATTGGCGTTGAATGGGTTGCGGTGTTATGGGACTGTTTTTTTTTTGTTGTTTATATTATTGTTCTTTTTTCATTTTCAATCATTTTAATTTTGTTTCTCTTTGACCACCGTCGTTAATACTATTATCGTTTTTGTTGTTATTAAATTTCTTGCTAATATTGGTCTGAAATGTCATCAGTAAAACGTATTTTCAGTTGATTAACAGATCTGCTTGAGTTTTTCAATCTATTTATTCCATCGTAGTTTTAATATTAGAGTAAATACTTTGTAAAATGTCTTACCGGGATTAATCATCGCCGCTTTAACACGTCCTTTCCAGTCTTACCTGAAAAGAGTTATGAAAAAAAGAATTAGTATGAAAAATAGCAGGATCCACTTAGAATTATTAATAGTCCTAAAATACTACTTCCCTTGTTTACAAATTAGTTGATTACATATCCCCCCTGTGTATTTTCCCTTCTTTAATTCCTTTCATTATTCTTCCCTTCCCTATTCACAACCTTTACCCCCCCACCCTCAAACTCATTCTCTCTCTCTCTCTCTCTCTCTCTTCTCTCTCTCTCTTCTCTCTCTCTCTCTCTCTCTCTCTCTCTCTCTCTCTCTCTCTCTCTCTCTCTCTTCTCCTCTCTCTCTCTCTCTCCCTCCCTCTCTCCCTCCTCCCTCCCTCTCCCCCCCTCCCCTCTCCCTCTCCCTCCCCCTCCCTCTCTCTCTCTCTCCCTAATTATATCCCCATCAGCCCCCCCCCCCCATCCCTTTCCTACACGCAAGCCTCTCCTTTCACTCGATTCTCATCCCTCCTATCTCTATCCCCTACCCCCCCCCCCCCCTCCCCCCTATCCCCTCTCCAGTACTCTGCCCAATTAGTAGCATTACGTTGAGTTGACGATTATCATTATCCGTTTTTTCTCTCTCTATCTTTCTATCTTATTTTGTCCCTTTCTCTACAGGGCCATTGCAGATTTCCCTTTTTTTGCAGATTTCCTTTTTTTTTCAGATTTCCATTTTTTTCAGATTTCATATTTTTTTCAGATTTCCCATATTTTTTAGCAGATTTCCTTTTTTTTTTTTTTTTGCAGATTTCCCTTTTTTTTCAGATTTCCTTTTTTAGATTTCCCATATTTTTTCCAGATTTCCCTTTTTTTGCAGATTTCCCCTTTTTTGCAGATTTCCCTTTTTTCAGATTTCCCTTTTTTGCAGATTTCCTTTTTTTTGCAGAATTCCCATATATTTTTCCATATTTCCCATATCTTTTCTTGCAGAATTCCCATATTTTTTTGCAGATTTCCCATATTTTTTCCACTCAGTTCCGGACTCTAAAACTCCCTGACTAGTTGAATCTCTTAAGATACTGATATACGCTCGCAATGCCGTTATACCGAGACATTTCTGATATACTTTGAGGCATTTATATAAACTTGGAAAAGAACCAGCCGGATACTGAACGACTCGCAAGCATCAGTTAGTCTTATGCAGAATATTAATAAGATGTTACATCCATCGGGATTAGATATCCTGATTTAATTCAAGTCAAGAGGGGTGGGTGGGGGGGTGGGGATGGGGGGGGTAAGAGGACAGGGAGGAAGGGTGGGAGAAAGAGAGGAGATACGGAGGAAGTTTGTAAGAAAGGGATGGGAGAGAGAAAGAGAGAGAGAAGGAGAGAGATAAGGGAATAGACAGAGAACTAAGCCAGGAAGAAAACGAGCCAGTGAGAGAGAGAGAGAGAGAGAGAGATGCACAGAGACAGAGTAATAAAGTAATAAACAGTCTGAAGACGAAGAGAGAGAGAGAGAAAGAGAGAGGGATAAAGAAAGAAACAGAATAAGAGGTAGGGAATCGATAGAACAATTTGACGACCACTGAGAAGGATTTTTTTTTAAACAAGAATAAAAAGCTAAACAGATGATAAACCAGAGGCAACAAGATATAGACTGAGATATAATTTCCGGAATCTATTGCCTAAGAGATTGCCCTGTCATCTTGAAGTCTCCAAGCATCAGATATGTTTCATGTACAGACTCCTCTCATATCCTCTCATATATTTTCCAGTCTTGGTCTCACTCCGGCTGTAATGAGGAGGAAGAAGAGAGGAGACACCGGAGTGAGGAATGAGGAGTGTCTTGTGTATATCATATCGGATGAGATGAGGCAAATTACGCTTATTCAAGTCATTTCGAGTGTGGATGACATTTCACCCACTCGAGAGTCTACGTCTGCGGGTTGTGTGTGTAATTCGGAAATATTCTTGTGTAAATATATTCATTAATGCATGCATACACATACACATGAATGAAGATTTGTGTATGTATGTATATGTACATGTGTGTATATATGCATATTTACACTTATATATGTATTTATGTATGCATGTATATATGTATGTATGTATAATGCGTGGGCGTGTTTACATACTGTTAATGGTAATGATAAAAAATAAAGAGGGGGCGATAGTGAAACCTGGGTATACATGTCCGTAGAGTTTTGGAGATTCATAACCTAAGGGATAAAATCATCGTGATAAAAGAGTAATAACATGTTTTCTTATTAAGAGGCTATGAAGCCAGATTAAATTTGATTTTTAGTTCAGAATCAATAAACTCTAAACTGAAAGTAAATCAGTTGAGATGGAAACCTTATTAGCCTTTACAAAAAATGCAAATATACGAAATAACCTTAATTGATATTTCTGTGAAACCTGTTTCTCGGTGCGGAAAAAAATGAAAGTAAAACGTGAAAATGAAAAACATTCATGATATCTGACTGAATAAAATATTTGTTAATTAAGAAAGAATGTTCTGCTCTCTTGTGATTTGGAAATATAGACTATGTTGTGAATCAGTAATGAAGGAAAATATTTTAAAAAGTTGCCTTCATAAATCCCTTTTTCATTTTACACCACAACAGCGATCAAATAAAAAATGTATGAAGTCTTGAATTACCAGTGACAGCAGCTTGCACAGGTGATACGTATGAAATCGGTGAACCATACTGGTATTTGAAAGTTTCATTGGTACATGGCCATATTGGTAAGCTATGATGTTGACTGTTGATTGGGTCAATGTCGGAGGGTTTTTAGGGTCAAAGTGTGGGAGGATTTCACTGCACGCTGGTCTGTAAGAGAATTGGGTGGAGGGATTGTGGTGGACTGTGGTTCGTGGGATATCTGTGCAGGGAAATGTGTATGAATGATTTAACATGATCGTGTCTGGTGTGTGGGACCGCGTAGATATACAGATATATGTGTGTATGTGTTTACATGCACATGTGTTTGTATGTATGTATGTGTTTATATGCACATCTGTATGTATGTGTTTACATGCACGTATGTATGTATGTGTTTACGTGCACATATGTCTCTATGTGCTTACATGCAGATATGTATGTATATGTGTTTACATGCACATATATATGTATATTCGAAGGTATATAGAAACAAACACATACAAACACACATATGCATGTATGATTATGTATGAATAAGTATATTCATACCCACTTACACGCAGAAATTTCCACACACACACACACACACATAACGAGCCATGCGCAGACACTATTGTTTACCCAGTTTATCGCAAACAGCAGGTCAGTTTCAAACTTAGTTTCTGCTTCATGTCACAAGTTAGGGACAAGTAACTGTAAGCGGAGGGTACAAGACGGAAGGGTACACGTGCAGAAGCAGAAGACTTCGCTAAAAAGGAATTTGAAAGAAATGGAATGAAAGGGAATAAAGGAAGAGATACAAAGGAAATGTGCAGAAGAGATGACTAAAAGGCCTGAGGAACAAACAGAGGATTTCGAAATGTCAAGGGAAGAGGAAAACGAGGAAATCATGATAATGTGATTAATAAACCCGAAAGCGAGAATAGATTATGTGGGTCGTATCTTACAGCACTTTATCTCTCTCTCTCTCTCTCTCTCTCTCTCTCTCTCTCTCTCTCTCTCTCTCTCTCTCTCTCTCTCTCTCTCTCTCTCTCTCTCTCTCTCTCTCTCTCTCTCTCTCTCTCTCTCTCTCTCTCTCTCTCTCTCTCTCTATCTATCTATCTATCTATCTATCTATCTATCTATCTATCCATTTATCTATCTATCTATCTATCTTTATCTCCCTCTGTTGATTTATCTCCCGTGTTATCTCGCCTTCTGTTTATACATCTGCCTGCATATTTGTATACATCCACACCCACACACACACATTCAAAAGATATGAATATTAATAGAAAACTTATGAAATGCTTCTTTTGCGCTGTAAAGACATCTATTCTCATTCATCATCTTTCTTAATCAATAATTACGATTCAGTACGCATGCACACACACATAGAAACATACGAATGTAAATATGTCATGTTTGTATGTATGTACAATGTCAAGTAGTTTCTCTCTTAATTAAAGACAAACGTTTTCATGGTAAAATCTTAAGAAGAATGCTAAGATATCCCGCTCTTACACTGAAATTACTGTTTTGTCCTTTTTTTTATATGATTCGAAAGATATTTGCTGTAATTTTACAGTCTATCTTACTTTTGCGATTCTTCCAAAAGCCAGTTGTTGCCCAAATAAAGTTTTGCCTTGAGAAATATTCCCTCAGTCACTGTTCTTGACGGGCGATTCCCATGACTGTGTTTACTCTTATTAGGATATGTGTTCTTGTTCAAAAAAAAAAAAAAAAAAGAAAAAAAAAACGTATTTATGTTTGGTTATCACATTCAATTTATCTAAGCCGAAGTCATTCGTTGTCCGCATACCATGAACGAATGCTTTTGGACTCCATATCTTTCGAGAATTTCCACTTTTGGTCAAGAAATTTACGCCGTTTTTATTTTGGCACAACCGGGGGATACCTCACAACCGAGTCATAAAAGCAAGGATGCTCATCTCTTACATTAGCACATTTGCATATCATCTATCTCTAAAGCCTTGTGTGATAAAAATAATACGCATCCCTTTTATGCTCTATATTTTTCCCTCTCGCCCCTGCCTCACAGAACACCCCCCCCCCCCACGCGAAGGCACTCCTACAACACCTCATGAGACACTCCGACAACACCTCAGAAGACACTCCTACAACACCTCATAAGACACTCCTACAACACCTTAGAAGACACTCCTACAACACCTCCTAAGACACTCCTACAACACCTCCTAAGACACTCCTACAACACCTCCTAAGACACTCCTACAAGACATAACAACGCCTCATAAGACACTCCTACAACACCTCATAAGACACTCCTACAACACCTCATAAGACACTCCTACAACACCTCATAAGACACTCCTACACCACCTCATAATACACGCCTACAACACCTCCTAAGACACTCCCACAGCACCTCATAAGACACTCCTACAACACCTCATAAGACACTCCTACAACACCTCATGATCCTACAGACACTCCTACAACACCTCCTAAGACACTCCTACAACACCTCATAAGACACTCCACCTCATAAGACACTCCTACAACACCTCATAAGACGCTTCTACAACACCTCATAAGACACTCCTACAACACCTCCTAAGACACTCCTACAACACCTCCTAAGGCACTCCTACAACACCCCATAAGACACTCCTACAACACCTCATAAGACACGCCTACAACACCTCACACTCCTACAACACCTCATAAGACACTCCTAAACACCTCATAAGACACTCCTACACCTCATAAGACACTCCTACAACACCTCATAAGACACTCCTACAACACCTCACAAGACACTCCCACAACACCTCCTAAGACACTCCTACAACACCTCATAAGACACTTCTAGAACACCCCATAAGACACTATAAGACACTCCTACAACACCTCATAAAGACACTCCAAACAATACCCACTTACAATAAGGGACACTCCTACAAAACACCTCATAAGAACTCCTACAACAACCTCACAAGACACTCCTACAACACCTCATAAGACACTCCTACAACACCTCAGAAGACACTCACAACACTCAGAAGACACTCCTACAACACCTCATAAGACACGCCTACAACACCTCCTAAGACACTCCTACTCACAAGACACTCCTACAACACCTCCTAAGACTCCTACAACACTCTCACAAAGACACTCCTACAACACCTCATAAGACACTCCTACAACACCTCAGAAGACACTCCTACAACACTTCAGAAGACACTCCTACAACACCTCATAAGACACGCCTACAACACCTCCTAAGACACTCCTACAACACCTCACAAGACACTCCTACAACACCTCATAAGACACTCCTACAACACCTCCTAAGACACTCCTCCAACACCTCACAAGACACTCCTACAACACCCCATAAGACACTCCTACAACAACACCACACAAGACACTCCACAACACCACACTCCTACAACACCTCACAAGACACTCCTACAACACCTCACAAGACACTCCTACAACACTCACAAGACACTTAGACACTCCTACAACACCTCAGAAGACACTCCTACACCTCACAAGACACTCCACAACACCCCTAAGACACCTACACCTCATAAACACACGACATGCTCCATATCCCCCTTTCCCTAAGACTCCCCCCTCCCCCCCCCACCTCGTAGCCTTAGTTAGGGAAACGCTCCACCTCGTCCGAATGTCAAACGCAGAGGAGGCGGCTGCTAACTCTCTCCTTCCACATCATCCAGATACACGACCTCATCCGCACATTACCTCACATCCCTTCCCTCATGCAGCTGCGAATCTGGTGAGAATATTGCCGAGTCCGGGATAATCATGAAAATTTCCTGATGCTGCCTCAACATTTCGGGCAAAAAGGCTGCATTCGGACTGGCTGCGCGCGTGAGGTTCTCGCTCCGGGCTTAGAATTTTGTTTGGTAATGTTATCAATGTTTTTTTCTTTCTTTCTTTCTTTCTTTCTCTCTCTGTCTGTCTGTCTCTCTCTCTCTCTCTCTGTCTTTCTCTTTCTCTCTCTTTGTCTTTCTCTTTCTCTCCCTCTGTCTTTCTTCTCTCTCTCTCTCTCCTTTGTCTTTCTCTTTCTCTCTCTCTGTCTTTCTTTCTCTCTCTCTTTTTTTTTCTCTCTCTCACTCTCTCTTTCTTCTCTCTCTCTCTCTCTCTCTCTCTCTCTCTCTCTCTCTCTCTCTCTCTCTCTCTCTCTCTCTCTCTCTCTCTCTCTCTCTCTCTCTCTCTCTCTCTCTCTCTCTCTCTCTCTCTCTCTCTCTCTCTCTCTCTCTCTCTCTCATCTCTCTTAATCGTTCTCTTTCATCCTCTCCATCCTCCACCTCTTTCTCTCTCCATCTCTCTCTGTCTGACGTTCTTCCCAACCAATAAATTACCTTCCACCTTGCAAAACTTCGTGAATATTTATGAAGTGAAGCTTTTCCCCAACTGCCTCATCTTCCTTTTCCGCCTCCTCATTTCCCCAGACGTCTTCCTCCTCCTCCTGCTCGTCCCTGCTCTTTCTCCTCTTCCTTCTCCTTCTCCTCCTCCTCCTTCTCTCCTCCTCCTTCTCCTCTTTCTCCTCCTCCTTCTCCTTCTTCTCTCCTCCTTCTCTCTCCCCCACTCGTCCCTGCTCCCCCTCCTTATATTTTTCTTTCTTATCATTTTCTTCCTCCCTCCTGTTTATTATCATTTTCCAACTCTTCCTTCTCCTCCTCTTCCCTGCGACCTCTTACTCCTTCTCCTCTTTCTCCATCTCCTCCTCTTTCTCCATCTCCTCCTCTTTCTCCATCTCCTCCTCCTTATTTTTCCCTCTTCGCCCTCCTCTTCACCATCATCATAATCATTTTCCCCTTTCTCCCTTCCCTTTCAACTCCTACTCCTACTCCTACTCCTCTTCCTCTTCCTCCTCCATCGTCATCTCTTCTTCTTCTTCTTCTTCTTCTTCTTCTTCTCCTCCTACTATTACTACTTCTCGTCCTCCAACACCACCACCACCACCTCCTCCTCCTCCTCCTCCTCCTCTTCCTCCTCCTCTCCTCCTCTTCTTCTTCTTCTTCTCTTCTTCTTCTTCTTCTTCTCCTCCTCTCCTCCTCCTCCTCCTCCTCCTCCTCCTCCTCCTCCTCCTTCCCCCTCCTTCTCCTCTCCTTCTCCTCCTCCTTCTCCTCCTCCTTCTCCTCCTCCTCTTCCTCCTCCTTCTCCTTCCTTCTTCTTCCTCCTCTCCTTCTCCTTCTCCTTCTTCTCCTTCTTCTCCTCCTCCTCCCTCCTCCTCCTCCTCCTCCTCCTCCTCCTTCCTCCCTCCTCCTCCTCCTTTCTCCTCCTCCTCTCCTCTCCTTCTCCTCCTCCTTCTCCTCCTCCTTCCTCCTCCTTCTCCTTCTCTCCTCTCCTTCTCCTCCTCCTTCCTCCCTCCTCCTTCTCCTCCTCCTTCTCTTCTCCTTCTCCTTCTCCTTCTCCTTCTTCTCCTCCTCCTCCTCCTCCTCCTCCTCCTCCTCCTCCCCTCCTCTCCTCCTCCTTCTCTCCTCCTCCTCTCCTCCTCCTCCTCCTCCTTCTCCTCCTCCTCTCCTCCTTTCCTCCCTCCTCCTTCCTCCTTCTTCTTCTTCTTCTCTTCTTCTCCTCCCTCCTCCTCCTCCTCCTCCTCCTCCTCCTCCTCCTCCTCCTCCTCCTCCTCCTCCTCCTCCTCCTCCTTCCTCCTCCTCCTTCTCCTTCTCCTCCTCCTTCTCCTCCTTCTCCTCCTCCTTCTCCTCCTTCTCCTCCTCCTTCTCCTCCCTTCTCTCCTCCTCCTCCTCCTCCCTCCCTCTTTTCCCCCTCCTCTTCCACCACCACCGCTACCTCCCCCTTCCCCTTCTCATCCTAATCCTTGCTGTAATGTTTTGTTTATCCGTTACATTCGTGATATAAAACTCCTCGAAGGGACACTGACCTAAAAAAGTCTTCCATATATTCCTTAAAGAAAACGGGAAGAATATGGCATCCGTCTTCAGGTGTTGGAAATGAGGGTGAACGGGGGGGGGGGGGGGGACCTAGAGTGATGGAAAAGGTGGATGGCGGAGAGGGTGGAGGGAGGGGCGGAGGGAGGGGAGGAAGAGGGAGGGGGGCGGAGGAGGGGAGGAAGGAGGGGGGGGAGGGAGGAAGAAGGGAACGAAAGATTCCGTGGGGATAGAGGGGGCGGGAATGGAGGGTAGAGGTAGAGGGATAGG
>NW_020870159.1:66888-74388 GCF_003789085.1 Penaeus vannamei | reverse complement strand
CACCCCCAGTTTCCCTCTTTAACTCCCTCCTCCTCCCCTCTGGTTCCTCTTTCCCTCCCCCTCCCCTCCCCCCCCCCCCCCTGGTTTCCCTCTTTAACTCCTCCCCTCTTAAGAAAACAAGAGGAAACTTCTTTACGAGTGTTCAGAGGCAGTTGGGTCGCCTGATAAGTATGGATATGGCGAAGGAGGTTTAAAGTGTTTCCTTGAAGTTAAACCGGGAGAGTCGAAGGTAAATACGAGTTTGGAGGAAACCAGGAACCGAAAGGGAAAATTTGGTCTTGACTTTTCTTTAAAATTTTAAAATATAATTAAGCGTGTTTGGTGTCGATTTAAGGATTCGCCGGCATAATGAGTTTCCATATAGACATAATTTCTCGGCAAATTTGGTATGCAGATTTGCCTTGCCGTTAACTGCAGTCAGTGGCAATGCTGGTATGTCTAATTATATTTGCTGTGTGTATTTACCATTAACTCTGGCATTGCCTAGGAGCTTCATGATGGCTTACTCGGCAATGCGTGTGGGAACAAGGCACCTTATATAAGGATCAAAATGTTCACTATTCCTATTTCTTTATTTGCAAGGGATGGAGACACACAAACACACACACGCACACGTAAGACTCTCTCTACACACACACACACACACACACGCACACGTAAGACTCTCTCTACACACACAACACACACACACACACGCACATACAAACAGTCAGACATAAACACTGTATATTGTGTTTGTCTGCCTGTATCGTCCCGTCTATATATTCGTTGGTTTTACTGATGTATCTGTTTGTTTGTATATATCTGGATGTCAGTGTTATATATGTACAATATATATATATATATATATATATATATATATATATATATATATATATATATATATATATATATATATATATATATATATATATATATATATATTAACACACACATACATACATATATACACACATGAACACACCAACACACACACGCATATATGCATATATGAGACTGACACAACACAAACAGATGCATCAGTAAAACAACGAACACAGGACGATACAGACAGACATAAAAAGAACACACAGACAAAGGACGAACAAAGAGCAGCCCTTTAGCAGTTGTATAATTCAGCAAATTGTCCTGATCCTCGTCTTCTGTCCTGAAGGTGCCATCCTCCAACTTCTTGATACTGTGACTAACTTTACACGGGCGAGACTGATCCTGAGAAGAGCCAGAGAGGTTAGTCGTGTCTCGTAGCGAAGGGGGGATTAGAAGTGTATTCATGAGGATGTGTAACTTTCAGCATGGGATATACTCTGGCCTTTAATCTTGAATTGATTTACATAAGCGGGATGGAAGTAATAGCATTAACTTTGGATCTATGTATGTGTTTGTTATTTTTTCAGATTGGGATTAATCCTAAATCCTCATGTATACGGAGAAAGGCCTTCGTTTGTGTAAAATTCTATTGGATTTATTTTTTTAAAATAAACTTCTTCATTTGTTTCTTAGATTTTTTTTTATCATTGGGAAATAAGGTTACTAATGAGACAAAGTTAGCGTTGCGTTTCTTAGGAAAAGTCTTCGAGAGTTTTCCGTGGAGCAGCTTCATCTTTTCAACAATTACCGTTTCTCTGTCGGAATTTCAATTAGCGAGATAAAGTTAGGCGCTATGGAGCATAAATGACCCGCGCAAAGTTGGGGGAAAAAATGAAATGCATTGGATCTTAAAGTTGAACTGATGTATATAGTGAATATCTACAGATTAATTACGGTTAACAGTTGCTTAGAATCAAATGGAGAATAAAAAGAAGACTAGAAGATCCTTGTTACGTACACAGACCGTCAAATGAACAGAAACAGCGAATTTATCAAAGGGAACTCAACACAAATCAGAGGAACTGCCGTAGATCACGCCCGGGCGGGAGGGGCGGCGAGTGCCACGGGTAAACAACAACAAATTATCGAATTCTCCCCCTTGTGGAGGACGCGGACCGGGGCGATCACAAGGGCGGCGCCGAAACTTCCCTTTGAAACCCGCCAGACGCGAACTCTCGCTTGAGACCCGTCAGATAATAACTTTCACTCGAGTTTCCCCTTGAGAGGCTGCAGCGGGAGCGATACAGCGGCTCTCAGTGACACCGTTAGGCGGTGGACTTCCTCTGAAGACCTCCCAAGCAGAAGCTTCCTCTTCCTGTGACCTGGATTGGCTTTCTTTTTTTACGCGTCATTTTCTGTGAATGTTCCAGGGACTTTTTTTTCCTATATGTCAAGTATAAAAAGAAAAAAAAGAAAGAAAAGGGGGAGGAGAATAAAAGAATAATCTAACAGGAATACACAGTTCGTATTTTTGAGGAGGTAGAAAAAAAACTATGATTTGGGTAACTTTGGATAACAACTGATGAAATTGGGTGTACATATTTTGCGAAGATAAATCATGGAATGGAAAAAGTTGCACGGTATTAGGAAAATATCTTTCTACTGCAATTTTTTTTTTATCTAACAAGCTTCAACAGCCCGAGTTTTCTCCTTAACTTTTCGGGATGATATCAAAACTTACTGAAAACGTAGAGGTACTTTATATACTGACGTAAGGAAAGGCGGAGAATACCTTCAATAGAACACAGAGAAGAAAAGAATAAGAAGACAAAGAAATGACGAAGAGTTATGGGAACAATAAACGAAAAAAGAACAAAAAAAGTACACAGATACACACGCAATCCAATACTCCAATCACCATAATTCAAAAAGGAAAAAAAAAAAAGAATAACAAACACCCCAGGAAACGTTCACAAAACAATGACATATAGCACAGTGCATCACATTGCAGTGGTATAAGACTAAAATTGTGTGTCAGAGAAAATGTGTCCAAAAATACACACACAGTCTCGAGGGAGTGCAAACCGTTCTTTGCAATATAAAGCTGATTGCTTGTGTCACGCGTAGTCCAAACACTTTTATATTCCGTTGCAAAATCGTGTAAGTGCAATCACGCACACACACACACTCTCAGTAAACGAAAATGTAAGTGAAAAGTACTACCAGTTAAAGTTTTTTATCTCTCTGAAAAACATTTAGTCGAAATAACTTCAAAACTCAGTGTTGAAATATCTATTATATCTCTTTTTGTGTTCTAGCTAAACGACAAGCAGAACTGATCTAAGCTCTTCTGCCAAAACTATATAAGAACTAAATCTGTATATATTCAAAGAAGCCCAACACAAACAGTGCCAGAAATGTCCTTATCTTCCACAAGTTGGGTTTATGTATCATTAATATACTCGCAGGAATTGTCATTGTAGTATAGATCTCCTGAAGCTATAATGGCGTCTGTAAACAACGAAATACAGACCTAATCTCTCTTAAGACGTTGTTATAATGCTGTCATAATCTCCAAGAAGGAAGAAGTGCAAGGAAAACAGGACAGTCTCATACAACGCGTCCTCATCTTGTGTGTTAATATTTATTTAGCATGCGCGGCTGATGTAAGTAATGAAACGTGGGTTTTGGTACCGTAGAGTTATTGCCTACTGTTGGCTAACGGAGAATAAACACGCGCTTCGGACACACCCACTTTCTCTCGCACACACACACACACAGATAGAGATAGACAGACAGATAGATAGATAGAGAGACAGGTAGATAGATAGACAGACAGATAGATAGATAGACAGACAGGTAGATAGATAGACAGACAGATAGATAGATAGACAGACAGGTAGATAGATAGACAGACAGGTAGAGTAGTAGATAGACAGACAGATAGATAGATAGACAAACAGGTAGATAGATAGACAGACGGGTAGATAGATAGATAGAGAGAGAGAGGAGAGAGAGAGAGAGAGAGAGAGAGAGAGAGAGAGAGAGAGAGAGAGAGAGAGAGAGAGAGAGAGAGAGAGAGAGAGAGAGAAGAGAGAGAGAGAGAGAGAGAGAGAGAGAGAGAGAGAGAGAGAGAGAGAGAAGAGAGAGAGAGAGAGAGAGAGAGAGAGAGAGAGAGAGAGAGAGAGAGAGAGAGAGAGAGAGAGAGAGAGAGAGAGAGAGAGAGAGAGAGAGAGAGAGAGAGAGAGAGAGAGAGAAGAGAAAAGAGAGAGAGAAAGAAAGAGAGAGAGAGAGAGAGAGAAGAGAAAAAGAGAGAAGAGAGAACGAAATGAACACCAACTAACAATCAACAACAAATCATAATAATCCTGAGAGAAACGGAGAGAAAAAAAAGACGAAAAGATTAATAACTTCTGAAGTTAAGTGACACTAACTTCATAAGCGCCAAAGCCAAGTATCCGGCCTCCCCCCCTCCCCCCCCCCTCCCCCCATTGTCCCTCCCTCCTCCCCCTACCCCCCCCATTGTCCTCCCTTCCCCTCCCCCCCATTGTTCCCTCCCCCCTCCCATTGTCCCTCCTCCCGCTCCCCCCATTGTCCTCCTCTCCTCCCTCTCCCCATTGTCCCCTCCTCCCTCCCCTTCCCCTTGTCCTCCTCCCCCCCCTCCCATTGTCCTCCTCCCTCCCCATTGTCCCTCCCCCTCCCCCCTCATTGTCCCTCCTCCCCTCCTCCCCCATTGTCCCTCCCTCCCCCCTCCCCCCTCCTCCCCCCATTGTCTCTCCCCCCCTCCCCCCTGTCCCTCCTCCTGGTCCCTCCTACCCCTCTCCCATTGTCCTCATTGGATTGTCCCTCCCTCCCTCCCTCTCTCCCCCCATTGTCCCTCCTCTCCACCTTCCCCCCCTTTGAAGCAAGAATCCTCAAAGTATCCTCATTAAAATACTCGGGAGGAAATCTTCACCGGACGGCTGCCAATAAGGACTAGGCTCTCTCGGACGGCGTCGTTAGTCTGTCGGTTTTGTCGGTCTAATAAGTTTTGTCGGTTTGTCGGGCTTGTTAGCTTGTCGGTTTTTTGGTTTGTCGGTTTGTGGTTTGTCGGGCTTGTTAGCTTGTCGGTTGTGGTTTGTCAGTTATTTGGTTTGTCGGTTTGTGGTTTGTCGGTTTGTGGTTTGTCGGTTTGTGGTTTGCCGGTCAGTTAGCTTGTCGGTTTGTCGGTCTGATAGCTTGTCGGTTTGTGGTTTGTCGGTTAGTTGGTATGTCGGTCTAATAGCTTGTCTGTCGGTTAGTTAACTTGTCGGTTAGTTGGTTTGTCGGTCTAATAGCTTGTCGGTTTGTCGGTCAGTTAGTTGTCGTTTGTCGGTTTGTCGGGCTGTTGGTTTGTCTATTAATGTTTGGTTGTCGGTTCTTTCGTTGTCTTTGGATCTGTCGCTTTATCGGTCTGCCAGTCTGTCTGTCTGTTCGCTTTGTCGGTCTGTCTGTCGGTCTGTCTGTCGATCTATCGGTTTGCTGGTAGATGAAGCTGTCGATTTATCGGGTAAGTCGGTCAGTCATTTTATTGATTTGTCGGTCGATCGGTCTATCGGTCTGTCGGTCCGTCGGTCTTTCAGGATGTCGGTCGGGCCATTGTTCTGTCGGGATGTAATTACTCAGGGCGGAAGGCCGTTGCCAGAAGTGAATTATGAGCTTCGATCGATCGGTCGTAATTAAAAAAGAACGAACAAGAAAGAAAAAAAAGCGAAAGAGGGAAGGAAAAAAATACGAAAAAAGGAAAAAACGAAAGAGGTAGTAAAAGGGAAGAGAAGATAAAGAGAAAGGGAGAGAAATGAAGAGAAAAAAACGAAAAGAATATGAAAGGCAAGAAAGGGGAAGAAAAGATAAAGAGAAAGGGAGAGAAAAGAAGAAAGAGAAAAAAACGAAAAAAAAAACGCAAGAGCGAAGAATGGGGAAGAGAAGATAAAGAGAAAGGGAGAGAAAAGAAGTGAGAGAAAAAAAACGAAAAAAACGAAAAAAATACGAAAGAGGTAGGAAAAGGGAAGAGAAGATAAGGAGAGAGGGAGAAGGAAAAAGAGGATAAGGAGAAAGAGAGAAGGGAATGAAGATAAAGAGAAAAGGAGAAGGAAAAAGAGGATAAAGAAAAAGAGAGAAGGGAATGAGTATAAAGATAAAGGGAAAAGAGAATGAAAACGAAGAAAGGGAAGAAAAGGAAGGAGAAGATAAGGAGAAAGGGAAAAGGGAGAAGAGGCTGATAACGAAGAAGAAGGAGAATATAAAGATTTGTAGATAAAACGATCCACGAAGAAGAAGAGGAAGAAGAGGAGAAGAAGAAGAGAAAAACAAGAAGAAAGGGACGAAGAAGAGGAAGAAAGAGAAGAAAAAGAAAGAAAGAGGAAGCGAAGAAAAAGAAAAAGAAGAAGGGGAAGAAGAGAAGAAGGAGAAGAAAAGAAGATAAAGAAGATAGAGAAGAAGATGGAGGAGAAGAAGAAAAAGAAGAAGAAAAACACGAATAAGGACACGAAGACAAAAAGAAGGAAAAAGAAGAGAAAAAAGACAAAAAGAAGGAAACAAAGAAGAGAAAAAAGACAATAGAGAAAACGAAGAATAAAAAAAGACAATAAAGAAAACGAAGAAAGGAAGAAGAAAATGCAAAATAAAGCAAAGAAATGCAAAGGAAAATGACGAAGGAGAGGCAGGAAGAAGAACAGAAAGAGAAAAAGAACAGAAGAAGAAAAGGAGACAAAGGAAGGGGGAAGAGTCACCTGGGAGAAGAAGGAATTTCCCAGAAAAGGATTTTTATTTACATTTGTATCTCAAATAGACCGTGAATTCCACTCTGTTTTTTCTTTTTCTTTTTTTCTTTTTTTCCTTTTTTTTTAGTTTTTTCTTTGATGTGGTTCTTCCTCGTCCGGATTTCTCTTCTCTAATCTTATATTTTTTTTCCTTCTCTCCCTTTTCGCAGCAGCAAAATATACAAGAAGATTTTTTTATTATTGTTATTATTTCTTCTTCTCTCCCTTTTCGCAGCAGTAAAACATACAAGATTTTTTTTTTTATTATTATTACATTTTCTTCTCTCCCTTTTCGCAGCAGTAAAATATACAAGAAGATTTTTTTCATTATTATTTCGTTTTATTTCATTAGAAAATACCTCCCATGACACTGCAATGGAGAGAAGGCTCAAGTACCTTTATGGAGAACATTGTGGAAACCAAAATAAAAGTTTGTGAATTTATTTCTTATGAGACTGAGTTGTTTTGAAGATCAAAGAATATTCTGCTCTGATTTCTGTTTTTTCTGCAAAAAAGAAGGAAAATGGAAGAAAAGACAAGTACTACTAAGGTAAATGCATAGAAGTATACACGTGGGAATGAATAGGAGAGCTTTTATGTAAATAGGTATGTAATCTCTTTCTCTCTCTATCTATCAATTTTTATTTCTCTTTCTTTCTTTCTCTTCTCTCTTTCTCTCTTCACTCTCCCCTCTCTCTTTCCATCTCTCTCTCTCTCTCACTCTCTCTATCTCTCTCTCTCTCTCTCTCTCTCTCTCTCTCTCTCTCTCTCTCTCTCTCTCTCTCCTCTCTCTTCTCTCTCTCTCTCTCTCTCACGAGCTCTCTCTCTCATCTCCTCTCGCTCGTCTCTTCTCTCTTTCTCACATCTTCTCTTCTCTCTCTATATATTTATATATATATCTTTCTCTTTGTCT
>NW_020870159.1:49388-51888 GCF_003789085.1 Penaeus vannamei | reverse complement strand
AATTTTATTACCATTGTGGGCGTCTACTATTCGCATTTTTCATCACCATGAATATGTTATGCGAATCCATAACGCATAAAAAAATATTAACGAAATACCTGTTCAGCATCTGAAGCTTTTTATTATAATTTATTATCGTTATCATTCACTGCTTTTTTAACGTTATTACCTTTTTTATTTCCTTCTTTTTTAGCAGGAAAAAAATAATTCTTTTTATGAGTTTCTCTATGAATACTATGGCCTTATTTTTATAACTGGTTGTTGCTATAACTAATAGGATTTTATTGTTGCAATCACCTTTATTTACATTACTGAAAAAGATGTTACAAAAAGCTAACAACACATGAATTTTCGTTTGCATGTGGGATGAAGAGTTAAGATTAAAGATTTTAATATCATATATAATTACTTTTACACTGAATACACAAGTGAATTAATAGATTTTTTTTTGGTGACTTTACACATTCCTTTGATATCTTATACATATACACACAAACACAGACACACACACACACACACACACACACACACACACACACACACACACACACATACACACACAACACACACACACCACACATACACGAATCTGAAAATACACACGCACAACCACACACACACTCGCACATACACATACATACACGAATCTGAAAACACACACACGTCCTAAAATATACGATGCACTTCTCACTTCCAAACAGCTTGTCGAGAACGGGGAATAATAAACCAGCCTTTATTTATCATGCACGGAAGGGCTACGGAATATAACAAGGTTTCTCGTTGGTTATTACAACATATTCTGTTTTGGAGTTGTGGTCTGATTCTTAGCGTTCGTGTTGTTATTTCGTGTTGGGGTTTTCTTCTTTATTCTTGTGTCTCTGTTTATTTACTGTCTATTCTTGTCTTTTCTTCTCATATTTCTTTGTTTACGATTTTCCTCAGACACAATATAAATAGAAATATGCATATAGCTCGCTAGTTGTTAACTTTTTTACTGTCAGGCCTAATCTAGGAGTGTGCCCTTCTCCTATTTCAATCAATAAAATCCCCTCCTAGATAAATAAATATATATAATATATATATATATATATATATATATATATATATATATAATATATATATATATATCATATATATAATATGTTAGTCTTTTTATTGTGTATAAATTAGTCACATTAGTACTACTCTTCTCATTATTTGGTTAAGCTTTCGTAAAGAGAATAAGTATATATGAATAAGTATACAAATAAAGTATACTTAAAGAAACAAAAACAAAAACAAAAAAAAAAATGTGCCACTTGCTTCCCCATCAACCAACCATTCCCTTCCCATCACCTCCACCCCCCACTCCTTCCCTCACCCCCCCCCCCCCCGCCCGAGACGAGACGAAAGCCCACCCAAAAACAAGTGAAGCAAAACACACGCGAAACCAACCAATAGATGGCGTTAAAACCTTCCCTGAACCTGACACCTTGACATCGGCGACCTGACACGACCTGACACCCCTTGACACGCAGGAGAGATGTGTCGAAGATGTCTCCCGAAGACGAAGAGGCTGAAACCCGATCTCCCTTACACGATGACGAAGACGGCGAGATGTCTCATTAAGTGGTTTGAGAAAATTAGGAAGAAAATAAAAGACGTTTGTTGATGTCACTCTCCTTTGGCTGAAGAGATTTTGAGGGATTTTTGTCTTGGTATATTTTGATTGATTAGCTTGTCTGTCTCGTTTTCAGTATATTTGTGGGTCCATTGATGGATTTATTGATGTGTTTGTCTGTCTGTCTCTCTGTCTGTTGCCTCTCTCTCTCTTCCCTCTCTCTCTCTCTCTCTCTCTCTCTCTCTCTCTCTCTCTCTCCCTCTCTCTTCTCCATCTCTCCTCTTCCTCTCATCCTCTCTCTCTCGGTCTGGCCTCTTCTCTCTCTACTCTCTCTCAACTCGGATAGTCATCTCTCTCTCCTCTCTCTCTCTCTCTCTCTCTCATTCTCTCCCTCTCTCTCTCTCTCTCTTTCACCTATTTAGTTAACTATTTAGTCACTATTTTTGTTGATGTTATCTCTGTTGTTGTTCTAAACTATCACTATTACCCTCAGTATCAGCACCATCATTATCATCGTCATTATCTTTATTATCACTCTTGTTATCCCTCTTTTTATTTCAGTCGAACAGTACTCTGAAAAAGACCTGAATAAAAATGAATATTTCCACAGTGCAAGAAACATATGTGACCGGTTTCTATTCTATCTTTAACAGAATGAATATATAAGCATACTTCCTTTTTTCTACTTTACTACTGCTATCATCATTAGTAAGAGTACCACCATTAATCATTATAGCTGTACATGCTATAAAAAGTGAACAGGTGCACGACATAGTAAAGATAAGTATGGAAACAGTAATAATCGTGTCAATGTTAATGTCAGTCATAAAGATATATATTTAGAAGGAGTATGAAGAGAGTAGGAAAATATATTTCTTATTGGTGAAGAATTTATCTTCG
>NW_020870159.1:37362-39663 GCF_003789085.1 Penaeus vannamei | reverse complement strand
ATATATATATATATATATATATATATATATATATATTATATATATATACATAATATATATATATATATATATATTATATATTTATATATATATATATATATATTATTATATATATGTATAATATATATAATATATATATATTATATATATATATATATATATACATATATATATGTATGTGTGTGTGTGTTTGTGTGCGTGTTTATGTTTTTGTGTTTTTTCGAATGTTTGTGTGTGTCCGTGCGTGTTTTTTTTTGTGTGTGTGTGTGTGTGTATCTGTCCTTGTTTGTTTATGTTTTTGATTTTTTGTGGGATTGTTCATGTATTGTCTCATTTGGATGTGCATACTTTTATAATTGTAATTATTTCCATTATCTTTGGTCTTTTCTTGAATGTTTCAAGTTTCATGATCCTTCATTTGGTTCACTCATTTTCATTCCCTGTTACATCACCTCCCTTCCCTCCTCCCTGTTCGGTGTATTACCCGTGTCCTCCCCTTCAACCACCTCCCGCCATCGCTGCCTCTGCTCATATGTACTGCCAGCCGCGTCGCTCTCGCTTCAGTCGGCGTCAGAATCGGGTCGAGGGTGGACGTTGCTCTCCGGCTTCCCGTGTGCTTTTCCCGCTTCCCGCTCGTTTCTACCGCGCTCCGCGGCCGTCGCTGAACGTCGCCAACCCCGTCGGGAATCTTCCCGCTTTGTGTGGGACGGATTTTTAGCGTTTCCGTTGCGGGGATTTTAAGAACAGCCAGGAGGATTCGTCTCACCTCCTCTTTTATTGGTGAGAAATCATACATATATGAGATGTCGATTATTCCTCTTTTATTTAGGCTGTCTTGAGGAAAAATGTATGGATGTACATTTTCCTTAACGAAGATTAGAGTATCACCTTTTTATTTTGATATCTTGGGAGACGTGAACAATCCTTCCAGCAAGTTAGGGAATGATATGATTAAATCGGAACGCAGGAGAGCGTAGTGATTACACCGTCTATTTTCTTCTTAAATTGGTTAACTTGATTGCCATGCATGTGAACTGACATCTTGAAGCACTGAAAAATACATGACGTCGTATTCACCAAGAAATCAAGAAAATCTCTCCGTCTCCTTGGATGAAGTGACTGACAAACAAACAATAATTCGGAAAGGTTAAGACCGCAGGAGCCCCAATCGCCGACCCGACACAGCCGGCGATTCCCTGGTGAGAGCGACGCGGATCCCACGGCACTCCCGACGGACGGACTCCTGCGGGAGGGAAAGCACCGCCTTCGCCTCCGCTGCTCGCCGATCCCCGTCGGCACTTCTTGAACCGTCGAAGGGACCGATATCAAAATATCGGTAAAAAAAATCGTGACTTTTTCAAAACGAACGACGAAATACAGATACACGAGTGATAAAACAGGAACCACAGCAGGAAAAGATACACAGCTCTGCACCTCACGCCCTTCCCTCCTTGCGCTTCGGACGCCGAGCCAGAGACGCAGCTCACGATGCCCCAGCCGGCGGTCGCCTCGGGAACAGCCGTGCCCCAGCTGGCTCAAACCAAGCTCCTCGCCAGAGGGTCCGACGGTGGCGTCAGGTGCCCTACGATGGGCGGCCACAGACGAGCGGGGAAAGGTGGGGGCGCCTGGCCGGGCTGGCTCGGCGTGGCTCTCGTGGCCGCCGCAGTGAGTTCAACTCTCCTCCAAGTCTCCGACGCTGCTAAAGGTGAGCTCCAAGGAGGAAGGCTTTCCGCCGCCCGTCGCCGCTCCGCGGAGCGCCTGGGAAAGGGCGCCCCAGGCTGCACCGGCCTTCTCGCTCTGGGCTTCCATTTGTACTCGATATTATCATTACTAATTTTTCTACTATTGTTATCATCATTATCATTGCCATTTTTATTTTTGTTATTTTCATATAATCGTATTATCAGTACCATTATCAATATCGGTATGATTATTGTTATTTTCGTTATTGTTATTATGTGTTATTATCATTATTACTATGATTATTATAAGTTGTTATTACCATTATCATCATTACAAGTGTTATCATCATTATAATTATGAACATTATTGTTATTATTATTATGATTATTAGCCTTATCCTCTGTATTCATATTCTTCTCATTTTTATTATAATTTTCATCACTAATATTAACGTTTTCATTATCATCATCATTATCTTCGTCGGCGTCGTCTTATATTATTATCGTCGTCGTTTTTATCATCACCATCATCATCATCAGTGTGTTTTCTGTACTAAATGCAAGGTCGCTTCTTTTGGTTTCCTGTCCTGCAACGGTTCTCGGTGGGCTCTGCTTCATT
>NW_020870159.1:24862-27362 GCF_003789085.1 Penaeus vannamei | reverse complement strand
GTTTCTTAATTGCATACATTTGATTTCTCCCTATTCCTAGTCTTCTTTTAGCTGCTTTCATGCTGGTACCTGAAATCACTGCTTCATTTATTATTTGAGTATTGAATTTCCGCACATCTTCCCTCTTCTTTTTATTTATGGTCTTTGTTAGTTCAACCAATTCTATCTTGTCCCTATTTGACGATACTTTCATGTCTCTACGTTTTTGCATAAGCTGTTTAGTTTCTATCCGTGGCTGTTCATTTGAGTTGTATAGATCCCTGTAAAGGTCTTCCACTCTTATGATTTCATTTTTGTTATATGTCACTTCACCGTCTGGTTTCTTTATTGTATGCATTTGATTTCTTCCTATTCCTACTTTCCTTTTAGTTGTAATCATGCTGGTACCTGAAATCACTGCTTCATTTATTATTTGAGTATTGAATTTCCGTACATCTTCCCTCTTCTTTTTATTTATGGTCTTTGTTAGTTCAACAAATTCTGTCTTGTCCCTGTTTGACTTTCATGGTTTCTACCGTTCTTACCGCCTACTTCAAGTGCAGCTTCTTTTACTATGCCATTGAATTGTTTGTTGATTTGGTCAATGTTGAGATCTTCGTCGTCGAGAAGTGAATATCCGTTTTGGATGTTAAGGCTAAATTCTGTCGCTCAGATCTTGTTTGCTAAGTTTGGCTGCAGTTTGCGTGGGTTTGTTCCTCTCCCTTCTGAGGTGTACTTTAATTTCGCCTCTCACCATTCTATGGTCGCTGCCAACATTTACATTATTAATGACATCCACATTTTAAATTGTATCGCGCCTATTTGAAATTATGAAGTCAATTTCGGTTTTGACGTCAGAAGGCGACTTCCATGTCGACTTCCGTTCGTCTTTTTTCGAAGAAAGTATTCATGATCTTAAGCGATCGAGCCTCCTTAAAATCGGCTAGCATTTGTCCTCTCTCATTTCTAGTACCTATTCTGTGGTTCCCTACTGCGATTTCTCCAGTCCTTTTTATCTATTTTAGCAGTAAAATTTCCCATGATTAATAAAATGGGTTTTTACTCTCTCGCTGGCTAAATGAACATCTTCATAGCTGTTTATTTCTTCATCACGGTAGCTGCAGGTTGGTGCATAGACCTGAATAATCTTTTTGTATTTATTGTTTAGTTTTATTGTTACTGAAGCCACTCCTCCGCTTACACTATAGAATTCCACGATGTTCTTTTCTTAGCGTTTGTGTATTAAGAACCCTATCCCTAATTCTTATTTGCTACCCTGGGGTTTTCCTCTGCAATAGAGCATGTGTCCGTCATTTAGTATCTTCTGTTCTTCGCCTAGTCATCTAACTTCACATAGTCCTACTACATCCCATTTAATGGAAGGGAGTTCCTTAAGTAAATCTAGTAAGTCGGATTCAGTCCTCATGGAACTTATATTGTATGTGCTAAGTTTCATCAACGTGGGGCGGCCTGTCTTTACCCGGATATTTTTAGCACCCTCTGCTTCGGAGCGATCCTGATCGCCGCCGTAACCAAGGGCTCCTTCGCCTCCGGGAAATGAGGGCCGTTGCTGTGTTGTATTCATGTTGGGGGGGGGGGGGGTTACAGCCGATTTACCTCCCACCTACTGGCTTATATCTTGATGGGAGGGGAGTAGTTTAGCCAGGATGCCACTGATGGTTTGGCCCTACTTAATGTGGATTTAGGAGCAGCAATGCACAGCTAAGGTATACTCCCGTGAGCATGGGCTTGGGTATCAGAAGTGCATATGTGTGATTATGTTTTATTCATTGATTTCATATGTGCGTATGTGTATCTGATGCAGACACAGTTTTTCGCCCGCACATGCCCTAAGTACCACGCGTATGCTCGTTTTCGCGCACATGTGCATGCAGGCAAACACCTTTACACATGTTCATATGCATATGGATATGCATGCATATTCCTACGTTCTGTATAATTGCACGCATGCCCATGCATATACAAACATAGTCATATGCGCTCATCGCTTGTACCTCCATGCGCATAAATGTGTATATACGCTCCTATACATCTGTGAACACACATTTATACATACATCGTACACGTACATATAATTATACATCCATATATATATATATAGCCAAACATGTACTTACGGACACGTGTATGCGCACATATGCTTATGAGCATACATTAATGTCCCCCCGTATATATGTGTATACATCAGTACTTGCATTTCATATAGCTACATTTACGCACGTACATACGTGCATACATACATACATACGCATAAACATACTCAAATACATATATACACATATATACACCTGCGCATATATACATATATATACACATATACATTCACACACACACACACACACACACACACACACACACACACACACACACACACACACACACACACACACACACACACACACAACACACACATATATATATGTATATATATATATATATATATATATATATATATATAATATATATACATATATACATACTCATATACACATATACATAC
>NW_020870158.1:659103-662334 GCF_003789085.1 Penaeus vannamei | reverse complement strand
TATATATATATATATATATATATATATATATATATATACATATATATATATATATATATATATATATATATATACATATATATATGTATATATATAGATATATATAGATATAAATATATATATATCACATATAGTATATATATAGATATAAATTAATATATTATATCTATATATATATATATATAATATATATATATAATATACTATATATATATATATATATATATATATATACATATATATACACATATATATACATTTGTATATATATACGTACATATATATATAATATAATATATATATAATATATATATATATATCTATGTATATATGTATATATAATTATTTTATAAATATATGTATATGTATATGTGTATGTATATGTATGTGTATGTATATGTATATGTGTGTATATAATATATATATTATATATATATATATAATATATATATATATATATATATATATATATATATATATAATATATATTATATTATATATATATATATATATAATTATATATATATATATATATATATATAATATATATATGTATTATATATGTATATACATATATACAGATTTATATATATATATTGTATTATGTATATATGTATATATATATATGTATATGTATATGTTATCATATATGTATTATATATATATATATATATATATATATATATATATATATATATATATATATATACATTATATATATATATATATATATATATATATATATATATATGTGTGTATATATAGACAGTACTCAGATCATAAAAACTGAACTTGCTACATTCCATTCACAAGAGGAAAGAGATGGAAAACACAACTGCATGAGAGGCCGATTGAGGATAGGGGTATTGGAATGATATTGTTGGGATGTAGAAAAGGTATGACCGAGAATGGATATCTTTTCATGGCAAGAGATGTATTTGATTGTTTTTTTAATATATCCTTGTTAGAAACACATGTATTTCTAACTGGTCAAATACATCTCTTGTATTGCGAAGATATTCATTCTCATTCATAATTTTCCTACATCTGCTACATGAATACAGTTCATTGTTAGAGTGACAGGAGAAATCTGGCTAAACAGTACATTTGTCTCACTGAGAGCAAATATGTATTGTAGAAAGAAGCCTGCTAGTTTTTGGTGGGCCATGTATGAATAGGGTGAATAAGACTGGCTTACATGGTGGGAAGACACAATTTTTTATTTTTATTTTTTATGTAAAAAGATACTTTCTGAAGTGTACCATTGCAGCCTCATGGAATGTGCAATGATTTGACGTGCTGGGCATTTTACAAATGAAATCTTTCCATGTTTGGAACTAACTGACATATAAAAGTAATGAAGAATATTTCTATATTGGAAATGTTATTGATGATACATCTATCTGGGATTAGAAGTAATGAATTTGTTCACTGTATTTAAAAAAAAGGGAATTGCCAAGTTTTATTATACAGTGTGAAAAAAGATTGGATCATTATTTTTAGGGATGATTATAATGGGTGTGCTTTTTCAGGGTTAAATGTCATTCAGTAATTCTCTGAAATAGCAAAAGTATACATGAAATCGGACTAACTATTTTTATGAAATTATGACTTGGAGTTCAGTTATAGTGAAAACCAGAAAAAAACAGTATTAGGTATTTACGTGTAACTTTACTTTATGATATAATTAGATGAGCTGTTGATTTCTCAACAATATTGTATCAAGATTATCTGAGCATAGAGATGCTGTTACATTCTTAAATACTTATGAAAGTAAGACTGCCTAGTACTTTGTGAAATGATTTCACTATCCCAGAGGTACATAGTAATCCCAAAACTGAATGCAAGAAGATATATATGCACCATATTTAATTTGTAAATTGTAATCTGTCTACTTCTTGGGATTCCTATAAAGACTGGAATACTTTCCTTCGTCTTGATGTTCACGATGTTCCTATTGTGGCACTGAGTGAGAATGGCTTTATTGGTGTTTCATCATGGTTATATCGGCTAAGATAATGGCAAATCAAAAAATATCCTATGATTATTTGAATGCTCATTACATGATACTGGAAACATTGATTATTATATTAAATTATGCATAAGTACTTTGTTGAAATAAGTAGTAAATATATTACAATTAATAATGGTGCCTCATCAAAGTTTTTAAAGATCAGACAAATTTTTATTTAACCCATTAACCCCGGTTTAGAATTTGGCCAGTGGGCCTTTAACACATTTGCATTTGCATTTGTGGCTGGCTCATTTGGTAGTTTGTGGTCAACATTAGACACCAAAACCTTTATATTTTTATTTCCATTTAGAAAATGATAAAAATGTAAAGATGTACTTTCACTTTAGGTGCTATTGCCTCAAGTTTTCACTGTACAAATGATGCTCCATCTTGTAAATGGTTGTGATGGGATGCCACCAGCTATTTGGTCCACAACAGCCCTGGCATATATGCAGTTAACTAGCAAATACAAATACATGCTCTTCATTGCCCTAAAGACATGGTGCTCATTTCGGAAATTAGAAATATCTTTATTGGCTAGAGAGAGAGCTGACAATCATTATGGGATACTAGTTATAAATATTATGATACCAAGATTTAAAAAGAACAATAATGGGTGAAATGAAGGTACACTGGTTTGATTGGAGCATTATCACAATAATTGACAGATCTGTGTTACAATTTAAAAATTGATGTTATTTGACTCAATTTAAGTGAAAGGTGTTTACTTCTCCCAGGCTTATAGCTTTTATCAGTTGATAATTAAGTTCCTCTTGATAATTGATTACACTATTAATAACATGTAGTATCAGAAAGTTTATTGTCCGATTTCCTATCTGTTTAAATTCATGTTATTTGGGTAATTGGCGTGGTGGTATGACATATGATACTTTATAATTTGAGAAAAAATGTTTGCTTCTTTTTAATTACTTTTCTCTTGCACCAGTAATCTCATTAGTACCAACATGTGTAATGATTGTAAAGCCCTAGAATGTGCCAGGTAATTATTGTGCCTCTACAAGAACCTTTAGCCATGTACAACTTGTGAGACCATAAACACCTTAAAATTTCTGCAAAAACATTCACATTGAGTGGAGTGCTTTAAAAAATCAATGATATTACTTTTTATTTGTGCTATTAACGTGAGATGAATATGATATCCCATAAGCTGATTACATACATAGTTTGGACTGAGCATAGATTCTAGCAGGTGCTAA
>NW_020870158.1:639103-641603 GCF_003789085.1 Penaeus vannamei | reverse complement strand
GGAGGAAAGGAGGGGGAAAGAAGAAGAAATATAGGAGAGGAGAATTAAGAAGGAGGAGAACTTTGGGACTTCGAGAGTAAATAGGAAGAGAAAGGGAGGATAGGAAAGGAGGAACAGGAAGAAAAGGAAGAAGTAGACGAAGCAAAGGAGGAAGACGAAGAAGAAGAGGAAGCGAACAAAGCAAAAGAGGAAGAATATGAGGAAGGGGAAGTAAAGGAGTAAAAAGACGAAGAAGAGGAAGCGAATAAAGCAAAAGAGGAAGAGTATAAGGAAGAGGAAGACAGAGAGAAAGAGGAAGAAGCGGAGGACGAGGAAGCGAACAAAGCAAAAGAGGAAGAATATAAGGAAGAGGAAGACAGAGAGAAAGAGGAAGAAGCCGAGGACGAGGACGACCCTAGCGACGTAGAGCCACCGCGACGAGGAAACAGCCCGGTCACGTGATCCAGCGTTCTAGTCGAGGTGGGTCAAGTGTAGCATGGGATGACCTGTCCGCTCGCCCCCCCCCCCCCCCGGCTTGGCCTTTGACCTCGCCGCTGATGAAAGACGCCGCCGGATAACCTGGTTTGTGTCCAAGCAGGGCGGGGCTGCTGACCGGAAACTAAATGCGAGACCGTTATTAGACAGGCGAGAGGGGTGGGGGTGGGGAGGGGATGGAGAGAGGGAGGGAGGGAGGAGATTAAAGAGAGGAGAGGGAAGGGGAGGAGAGGGATCAGGGGGAGGGGATAGAGAGAGGAGAGGGAGGAGATGAGAGAGGGTGGCTGTGGGGAGGTGGATAGAGAGAGGGGGGAGGGAGGATATAAAGAGAGGGTGGGGAGGGAGGAGATAGAGAGAGGGAGGGGAGGGAGGAGATAAAGAGGGAAAGGGAGGAGATGAGAGGGGGAGGGAGAGATAGGAGATGGGGAGGGAGGGGAGGAAGGAGATAAGGAGAGGAGAGGGAGGGAGAGAAGAGTGGATAGGAGGGAGGGGAAGGGAGGAGATAAAGAGAAAGAGGGGAGGGAGGGAGGAGATAAAGGAGAAGTGGTGAAGTGTAGGAGAAATAGAAGGGAATATATAAGAAGAAAGGGAGAGGGATGGAGTAAAGAAGGCAAAGAGGGGGGGAGATGAGGAAGAGAGGGTGGGATGGGGGAAAGTAGTTGAAGATAAAAAGAAGTGGATAGGAGGGAAGGAGATTGGGAGAAAGATGGGAGTTGGGAAAGATTGAGATAGGGCAAAGGGCGAAGAAAGAGAGAGAGAGAGAGAGAGAGAGGAGGGGGGGGGAGAGAGAGCGAGAGAGCGAGAGAGACAGAGACAGAGACAGAGACAGAGACAGAGACAGAGACAGAGGCAGAGACAGGAGACAGAGACAGAGACAGAGACAGAGACAGAGACAGAGAGACAGAGAGACAGAGAGACAGAGAGAGAAGAAAAACGAAGGAAAGATGAACAGAGAAAGGAATGGGAGAAGAGGCTAAACAGATGGTAAAAAAGAAAACAAGAAGGAAAGATAGATGGGGAGACGAATAGAGAAAGATTAATTATAAGAAAATGACAGGGAAGGATAGACAGACATAGGAGGAAAAGGAAAGGAAAAGAAAGGAGGGTGATAAAGGACAGAAAACAAGCATAGGAGATAAAGAGAGAATGAATATAAAGAGCAAAATGTGCATACACAGTCATATTTTGTCGTTATATATTTTTTTCTTCTTTTTTCTTTATATTCACGTAATTAAAGTATCTCTGTCGTTAGCTTCTTATTTCAGGAAGGAAATCCTCACTGCAGCGTCAGCAAAACGCTTTTGATACTGTTCCTTAAAAAGAAGTAGAGAGATAAAGAATATTTCATTCAGTGATCTATGAAGCTTGTGTAGTTTATCTTTTAAAACTGGAGATTTAACACACACACACATGCATATAGATGTATATATGTGTGTGTGTGTCTATATACATTTGTATGTATATACGTATATATATGTATATATATGTATATGTATATGTGTGTATATTTGTCTATATATTTGTCTATTATTATATATATATATATATATATATATATATATATATATATATATATATATATATATATATATATATATATATAATGATGTGTGTGTGTGTGTGTGTGTGTGTGTGTGTGTGTGTGTGTGTGTGTGTGTGTGTGTGTGTGTGTGTGTGCTGTGTATAGATAAATAAATAAATATATATACATATTTATGTATTTATATATTCATAAATAAATAAATAAATAAATAAATAAATATAAATATAATATATATATATATATATATATATTATATATATATATATGTTATGTATATATGAATATATATAAATATTATATACTATTATATATATTATGTATATATTTATATATATTTATATATACTCATATATATGTAATATAATTATATAGTATTTATTTGTATGAATGAATATCATAATATTTAATTACATATATACATATATATATATATATATATATATATGTATTATATTTAATATATATGTATGTATATAGATGAAT
>NW_020870158.1:617867-622867 GCF_003789085.1 Penaeus vannamei | reverse complement strand
ATTTTCAACAAATGTTTGTTTTTGTTTGTTTGTTTTTTTCTGCTTCTCTTATTGTCACTTATTCTTGGTATGTCATGATGATCGTCTGCATGACAGTCTGTTTGGTTATTCTGTTTGTACGTCCTTCTGCTTGTCCATCAGTCATCCTCTTTCTCTCTCCCTCTCTCTGTTTCCTCCTCTTTCATGTTTATTTGTCCTTCTGCATGTCCATCAATCATCCCATTTTCTCTCCTTCCCCCCCTTCCTTTACTTTCCTATATATGTCTCTTTTCAAGACCTGTCTCTCCTTCTACCTCTTCCCACTCTGTTTATCCTCTATCTCTTTCCGTCCCTCCGTACCTATCCGCCCACTCTCCTCTCCCCCCCCCTCTCTCCCCACTCTCTTCTTCCCTCATACTCTCTTTCTCTCTTGCCTCACACTCTCTCTTCCTCTTCCTCTCCTCCTCACTCACTCACTTATTCTCCCCCTCCCCCCTCTCCCCTTCTCCCATCTTGCCTAACTATATATCTTTTACTCTCCCTCCTTCCCATCTTTTTTAACTAACTCTTCTCTCTCTCTTTTACCTCCCTCCCTCTTTCTCTCTTCTCCCTCCCTCTTTCTCTCTTTTACTCTCCCTCCCTCCCTCTCTTTTGTTCTCTTTAACCCTCCCTCCCTCCCTCTCTCTTTTACCCTACTCCCTCCCTTCCTCCTCTCTCTTGTTCTCTTTAACTCTCCCTCCCCTCCCTTCCCTCTCCTCTCCTCCCTTTGTTCAGAAGCGCTTGCAAGCACGGGATCGGGAGCCATTTTATTTCGGATGCGCTCGCTGTTTGAATAGCCTAATCTCCGCCGGGCCAAGGAACGGTTAACGCGTGGAGTGGACTCACTCCCTCTCCGTCTCCCTCTCCTCTTCTCCCCCGTGGTCTATCCCCCTCCCCCTCTTCTCTCCCCCTGGTCTATCCCCCTCCCCCTCCTCCTCTCCCCCCTGGTCTATTCTCCCCTCCCCCTCTCCCCTCAGATCTATTCCCCTCCCGCCTTCTCCCCCGTGGCTTATTCCCCCTCCCCCCTCTCCCGCTCTCCCCGTGGTCTATTCCCCTTCTCCCTCGTCTTTTTTTCCTCCCAGGGCGATGATGAACGAGAAAGTGAACATTTATGTGCGCCGTTCGGGAAAGCATAATTGCGTTGGCGTTTTATCCTCCTTGGCGTATCTCGGTTGGTTATTGTGAGGGTTGCGCTCTCTCCCTCCTCTCTCTCTCCTCTCTCTCTCTCCCTCTCTCTCTCTCTCTCTCCTCTCCCTCTCCCTCTCCTCCCTCCCTCTCTCTCTCTCCCTCTCTCCTCTGATCGTTGTTATTGTTTTGTTTTTGTGCGTTTGTTTACACGGTTAAGAGTTGAGGAGGTAAGTAGGTTTTTAAACATGGAAGGATTAAAAGAGATATGTTCTTTTTTCCATGCACATATTCGCATACGCACACATACACATACACACACAAACAAATAATGACACATACACACAAACTCACTAACTCACTCTCTCTCTCATTCTCATTCTCTCTATATCTATCTATCTATCTATCTATTGTATCACACACACAGCACGCGCGCGCGCGCAGCCACACACCGCACGCACACAGAAAAATACAAATGAAAAAAATAATAATAAAATAAAAAAAAAAATATAATCAATAAAACTAACTATTAATGTAAAAACAGCTTTGGAGGGAAATACAAGAGAAAGAAAAAAGAAATCATATTAAAAAAAAGTAAAATGTAATAATGGGAGGGGAATGATACACTGATAGAAATTTATAATGTAAAAAAAAAAAGCTTTGGCTGGGAAAGAANCAGAAATTAGAGAGAGAAAGATGCCAGTGAGAGAAGACCGAGAATGAGGAGAGAGGGCAGAGAAATACGGTAGAAGAAGAGAGAGGAGATGAACCAGAGTAATGAAGAGGCTACGAAAAGAGAGAGAAAGATGAGAGAGAGATGCATCCTGAAAGAGCGTCACAGAAAGCAAATTCTAAACCACCTCTACGAAAATAACGAAAACCTCAAGGCAACGCGCTTCTAGAGCATTATCAAAGACGGAAAAGAGAAGAGAGAAAGACGAGATGGAAAGATAGTAGACCGAGAGAGAGAGAGAATGAGTGAGGCAGGAGAAATAGCAGCAGAAAAGAGAGATTGAAAATAGAGGAGTAGAGAAGGAGAAGAGAGACTAGGAAGGAGAATAGAGAGAAAGAGAGAAGAGATGAGAATGAGGGGAGAGGGCAGAAAAATTTAGAGAGAAGAGAGAGACCGAGAGAATCGGAAGAGGAGGCCAGAGAAAGGAAGAAGAAAAGCAGAGAGAGCAGCAGCAATGAGAGCAGGCAGCAGAAAGAGATAGATGTAGAGAATGAGAGAGGCAGAGAAATAGAGAGAAAGAGAGAGAGAGAGAGAGAGAATGAGAGAGGCAGAGAAATAGAGAGAAAGAGAGAGAGAGAGAGAGAGTGAGGAGGCAGAGAAATAGCAGAGAAGGAGAGAGAGAGAGAGAGAACGAGAGAGGCAGAGAAATAGAGATGAAAGGAGAGAGAGAAAGATTCCTCGAAAGAGCGTGACAGCAAGCAAATCTAGAAACACCGATACCAAAATAACGAAAACCTAAGGTAAACGCCGCTTCTAAGACGAATTATCAAGACGCGAAAAGCAGGAGAGAAAGAGAGATGGAGAAGTATAGAGAAGAGCGGCAGAATGAGAGAGTTCAGAGAAATAGGTAGAGAGAAAGAGATAGAGGTGAGAGAGAATGAGAGAGCAGAGAAGAAAATAGAGAGAAAGAGAAGAGATGAGAGAGAATGAGAAGAGGCAGAAGTAGAAATAGAGAAGTAAAGAGAGAGAGAGATCCTGAAAGAGCGTCACAGCAAGCAAATTCTAAACACCGATCAAAATAATTAAAACCCAAGGAAACGCCGCTTCTAAGGCATTATCAAAGACGGAAAAGAGAGAGAGAAAGAGAGATGGAAAGATAGAGAGAGAGAGAGAGAATGAGAGAGGCAGAGAAAGAGAGAGGAAAGAGAGAGAGAGAGATCCTGAAAGAGCGTCACAGCGAGCAAATTCTAAACACCGATACCAAAATAACGAAAACCTAAGGAAACGCCGCTTCTAAGGCATTATCAAAGACGGAAAAGAGAGAGAGAAAGAGAGAGAGAAAGAGAGATGGAAAGATATATAATAGAGAGAGAATGAGAGAGGCAGAGAAAGAGAGAGAAAGAGAGAGAGAGAGAGATCCTGAAAGAGCGTCACAGCGAGCAAATTCTAAACACCGATACCAAAATAACGAAAACCTAAGGAAACGCCGCTTCTAAGGAATTATCAAAGACGGAAAAGAGAGAGAGAAAGAGAGATGGAAAGATAGAGAGAGAGAGAGAGAGATGAGAGAGGCAGAGAAATAGAGAGAAAGAGAGAGAGCAGAGAATGAGAGAGGCAGAGAAGAGAGGAATGAGAGAGAAAATGAGGAGAAGAGAGAGAGAGAGAGAGAATGAGAAGAGCAGAGAAAGAGAAAGAGAAAGAGAGAGAGAGATCCTGAAAGAGCGTCACAGCGAGCAAATTCTAAACACCGATACCAAAATAACGAAAACCTAAGGAAACGCCGCTTCTAAGGCATTATCAAAGACGGAAAAGAGAGAGAGAAAGAGAGAGGAGTGGAAAAGAATAGAGAGAGAGAGAGAGAGAATGAGAGAGCTAGAGAAATAGAGAGAAAGAGAGAGAAGAGAGAGAGAGAGAATGAGAGAGGCAGAGAAATAGAGAGAAAGAGAGAGAGAGAGAGATAGAGAGAGGCAGAGAAATAGAGAGAGAGAGAGGAGAAGAGGAGAGAGAATGACGAGAGCAAGAGAAATATGATGAGAAAGAGAGAGAAAAGAGAGAGAGAGAGAGAGAATGAGAGAGGCAGAGAAAAAAGAGAAGAAAGAGAGAGAGAAGAGAGAGAGGAGAGAAAGAGAATGAGAGAGCAGAGAAATAGAGAGAGAAAATGAGAGAGCAGAGAGATCCTGAGAAGGGCGTGACAGCAAGCAAAATTCTGAACACCGATACCAAAATAAACGAAAAACTAAGGAAAACCCCGCCTTCTAAGGCATTATCAAAGACGGAAAAGAGAGAGAGAAAGAGAGATGGAAAGATAGAGAGAGAGAGAGAGAATGAGAGAGCTAGAGAAATAGAGAGAAGAGAGAGAGAGAGAGAATGAGAGAGGCAGAGAAATAGAGAGAAAGAGAGAGAGAGAGATCCGGAAAAGACGTTCGACATCCGTAATTGAATAGACGGGAAAGGAAACGCCGCTCCCCCCCCCCCCCCGAGAAGAAGGAATGTTAAACTCTCGACTTGGAAGTTTACTTGTCTGATGTACGTTCGTCTGTGTGACTCGGGAGAGAAGAGGGAGAGTGTTGGTAATGAGTTTCGCGTCAGGGAATGGAGCTGAGGTATTTGGAGGAGAGCTGGCGACACGAAACACGTACACAGCTGTGACACGTACACACCCCGTGGTCGTCAGAGTACACACTCGCACGTGGATACATGTATTTGTTGTTGTTGTTGTTGTTTTCTCAATCAAATGTATTCTCAATCATTTATATTCTCAGACACATTGTTTTCAGCCAGTTACACGTACGCATGCACACACACACATACACAAACGCACACAGACGCAGACACACACACACTTTCACTCTCTCTCTCTCTCTCTCTCTCTCTCTCTCTCTCTCTCTCTCTCTCTCTCTCTTCTCTCTCTCTCTCTCCTCTCTCTCTCTCTCTCTCTCTCTTCTCTCTCTCTCTCTCTTTCTCTCTCTCTCTCTTTCTCTCTCTCTCCCTCCCTCACGATATATGCCTGCAGTATGACACTCAGCGTCACCCTGGCATCCTGACTCTCACATTTTAAGCCACAAGATTACCAACTCTCTCCCTCTCTCTCTTCTACTCTCTCTCTCTCGCTCTCTCTTCTCTCTCCTCTCCTCTCTCTCTCTCTCTCTCTCTCTCTCTCTCTCTCTCTCTCTTCTCTCTCTCT
>NW_020870158.1:610367-612867 GCF_003789085.1 Penaeus vannamei | reverse complement strand
GCCTGTCTGTGTTTTTCTGTTGTCAACCAAGTTTTCCTGTCTGTCAATCTATTTGCCTGTCTGTCAGTTTATTCTCTATCTTTTATTCTATTATCTTTTTATCAACCTATCTATTATCTGATTTATCTATCTAATATATAATCTTTCCATCTCTCTCTCTCTCTCTCTCTCTCTCTCTCTCTCCTCTCTTCTCTCTCTCTCCTCTCTCTCTCTCTCTCTCTCTCTCTCTCTCTCTCTCTCTCTCTCTCTCTTCTCTCTCTCTCTCTCTCTCCTCTCTCCCTCTCCCTCTCCTCTCCTCTCCTCCCTCCCCACTCCCTCCCTCCTCCACTCCTCTCCCTCCCTCCCTCCTCCTCTCCCTCTCCCTCCTCCCTCCCTCCTCCCCCTCTCTCCCTCCATCCTCTCCCTCTTCCCTCTCCTCCTCTCTCCTCTCTCTCTCTCTCTCTCTTTCTTCTCTCTGTTTATATGTGTTCTCTCTTAAACTTGCTCTTGCCCGCTTGATAAAGGAAACTGATAGCGTTCTTCTTTTCTTCCCAAAGTTCATTGCAAGCTTGCAAAGCAGAACGATTGCATCATGCACGAGGAGTGAGAATGGCCTCCCGCTCCATGCACTTTTACCGAGTTCTTCGTTTCTCTCTCTTCTTCCGTCTTTCGCTTTTTGTTTTCCGTGTCTTTCTTTCGTTCTTTGTGGTTTTGTCTTTCTGTCTTTGTTTTTTGTTTCTCTGCCGCTCTATATGTCTGGTAATCCTTTTCTCTGTCTATCTTTACCTTGGCCTTTGTGTCATTGTCTATTTTTCTTTCTTTCGTGGTTTTCTCTTTTATTCCTTGTATTTGTGTATCATTTTTCTTTATTCGTTTTCTTTGTCTTTCACTCTTTCTCTTTTCTTTCCTTCTCTTTTTTCTATTATCCCTTGTTTTCTTTATTTTCTTTTTTCCACCTCTCTCTCAATCTCTCTCTCTCTCTCTCTCACTCACTCACTCACTCACTCGCTTCTCTAATTTCTTACTCTCTTTCTCCCCTCATATCTGGTTCTCTCTCCCTCCCTTCTTCCCCTTCTGTCTCTCTCCCTTGCCTCCCTTCCCTGCCCATATCTGTGTCTTCTCTCTCTCTCTCTCTTTCTCTTTCTCTCTTTTCTCTCTCTCTCCTCTCTCCCCTCCCTCCTTCCCTCCCTCCTTCTCTCTCTCCTCTCTCTCTCTCTCTCTCTCTCTCTCTCTCTCTCTCCTCTCTCTCTCTCTCTCTCTCTCTCTCTCTCTCTCTCTCTCTCTCTATCTCTCTATCTCTCTCTCTCTCTCTCTCTCTCTCTCTCTCTCTCTCCTTCCCTCCTCTCTCTCTCCTCTCTCTCTCTCTCGTTCTCGCTCGCACTTCCTAATCTCACATCTATTGTCAATGGAGCTGCGTTGATGTTTTCTTTGGTGATATGACGAGTCTTGTCTTATCTTTATGCTTAGTATTTTCTTTTCTTCTGATTGTCTGTTGAAGTAAATGGAATTAAAGTTGTAAGTTTCTTTCTTTCTTTCTTTCTTTTTCTTTCTTTTTGATAAAGGATTTGTATAGTAGGGTTTGGGTATCTTTACATATCCGGGGATTAAATCTTGAGGAAGTGAAGGTTACATTCTTGAACCTTATCTTTCTTTATGCTTTAAGTTAATTATAAAGATTGTTTTATTCTTTCTTGAAGAGAAATGATTATCAAGATTTGGTATCACTGGGATTATCATATTACATTTTTCTTCTTCTTTTAAGCTTGTCCCGTTTATTATCATGTTACTCTCTCTCTCTTTCTCTCTCTCTCTCTCTCTCTCTCTCTCTCTCTCCTCTCTCTCTTCTCTCTTTCTCTTTCTCTCTCTCTCTCTCTGCTAAGTTCTCCCTTTCCATTATTCACATCTCTTTCCATGACCTTATCCTATACGCCATACTGAAGGAAAATAGACTTACAAGATTGATTAGAGCGCAGGAATTCTTTAGCCTGCGTCAGGTCAAGCGAACTCATACATAGAGGAGGCTCAGCTTTGTACGCCTCAGTCCATGCATATTGAGGAAATGCTTTGCTGATCTCGACGCTAAGTGACTCTCTCAGGGCAGCGAGGCGAAAGCACACGCAACAGATGAAGAATATTATACACAGTACACAGCTTGATGCACTGACTGCTTCATAGCGAACTCCCCCCCGAATGACTGTGTAGCCATATGCAAATTTTAGTGCTGGTATGTAAATTGTTCGCGGAGTCCGACAGTGTCTATATCCATTTTGTGTTCGCTGTAGCCTATAAAACGGTGTCTGGGAGCGATAAACTCACCGCACAGCTGACTTGCAGCCGGTAATACGTATTTTACAGTCGGTCTTCGCAGTTAGACTTATAATGATAATTATGTTGGCTATTTAACAGCATTCCATCTTTTGGGTGAATGATAATGGCATATGCTATTAGATTGTATATATTCCTGTTTGTATGTATGTGTGTGTGTGTGTGTTTGGTGTGTGGCATATATATATAGTATATA
>NW_020870158.1:598376-600876 GCF_003789085.1 Penaeus vannamei | reverse complement strand
AGAAAGAGAAATTGCAAGATAAAAAAAAAAGAAAGAAAAGCAAGAGAAGAGAAATGCAAGATAAAAAAAGAAAAAGAAGCAAGAGAAAGAGAAATTGCAAGATAAAAAAAAGAAAAGAAGAAGCAAGAGAAAGAGAAATTGCAAGATAAAAAAAAAGAAAGAAGAAGCAAGAGAAAGAGAAATTGCAAAAAAAAAAAAGAAAGAAGAAGCAAGAGAAAGAGAAATTGCAAGAATAAAAAAAAAGAAAGAAGAAAGCAAGAGAAAGAGAAATTGCAATAAAAGAAAGAAAGAAGAGAAAAGCAGAGAAAGAGAAATTGCAAGATAAAAAAAGAAAGAAGAAGCAAGAGAAAGAGAAATTGCAAGAAAAAAAAAAGAAAGAAGAAGCAAGAGAAAGAGAAATTGCAAGATAAAAAAAAGAAAGAAGAAGCAAGAGAAAAGAAATTGCAAGATAAAAAAAAAGAAAGAAGAAGCAAGAGAAAGAGAAATTGCAAGATAAAAAAAAAAGAAAGAAGAAGCAAGAGAAAGAGAAATTGCAAGATAAAAAAAAAAGAAAGAAGAAGCAAGAGAAAGAGAAATTGCAAGATAAAAAAAAAGAAAGAAGAAGCAAGAGAAAGAGAAATTGCAAGATAAAAAAAAAGAAAGAAGAAGCAAAGAGAAAGAGAAATTGCAAGATAAAAAAAAAAGAAAGAAGAAGCAAGAGAAGAAATTGCAAGATAAAAAAAAAGAAAAAGAAGCAAGAGAAAAGAAATTGCAAAAAAAAAAAGAAAAAGAAGCAAGAGAAAGAGAAATTGCAAGATAAAAAAAAAGAAAAAGAAAGAGAAAGAGCAGAAATTGCAAGATAAAAAAAAGAAAGAAGAAGCAAGAGAAAGAGAAATTGCAAGATAAAAAAAAAAAGAAAGAAGAAGCAAGAGAAAGAGAAATTGCAAGATAAAAAAAAAAGAAAGAAGAAGCAAGAGAAAGAGAAATTGCAAGATAAAAAAAAAAAGAAAGAAGAAGCAAGAGAAGAGAAATTGCAAGATAAAAAAAAAGAAAGAAGAAGCAAGAGAAAGAGAAATTGCAAGATAAAAAAAAAAAAAAAGGCAAGAAGAAGAGAAGAGAAATTGCAAGATAAAAAAAAAAGAAGAAGAAGCAAGAGAAAGAGAAATTGCAAGATAAAAAAAAGAAAGAAGAAGCAAGAGAAAGAGAAATTGCAAGATAAAAAAAAAAAGAAAGAAGAAGCAAGAGAAAAGAAATTGCAAGAGAAAGAGAAATTGCAAGATGCAGAAATTGCAAATAAAAAAAAAAAGAAGAAGAAGCAAGAGAAAGAGAAATTGCAAGATAAAAAAAAAGAAAGAAGAAGCAAGAGAAAGAGAAATTGCAAGATAAAAAAAAAGAAAGAAGAAGCAAGAGAAAGAGAAATTGCAAGATTAAAAAAAAAAGAAAGAAGAAGCAAGAGAAAGAGAAATTGCAAGATAAAAAAAGAAAGAAGAAAAAAAAGACTATCAGATGGCAGGGAAGCGCACGGGGTCAGACAGCAGTGACCTTTTGTTTCAAGTTTGTGATAAGAAAATACCACGCGTTGCCATTCCGGAAGGAGCTGGCGACGCGAGGCAAGAAGTGGTTTTATTACCTTCTAAATGTTAATTGTGATGTTACGATGTTAAAATGTTCTTAATGATGAATTGTGATGGAAAATGTTCTTGGTGATGTTACGGTGATGGGAAATGTTCGAAAATGTCTTAATGTTCTTAATGTTGTGTTACGGGAAAATGTTCTTAATTGTGATGTTACGGGAAAATGTTCTTAATGTTACGGGAAAATGTTCTTATTGTGATGTTACGGGAAAAATGTTTTTAATTGTGATGTTACATCTTAATTGTGATGTTATAAATGTTTCTAATTGTGATGTTACGGAAAATGTTCTTAATTGATGTTACGGGAAAATGTCTTACAAATGTTCTTAATTGTGATGTTACGGAAAATTGTTCTTAAGATGTTACGGTAAAACCAAAATGTTCTTAATTGTGATGTAAATGTTTAATTGTGATGTTGTAAAATGTTCTTAATTGTGATGTTACGGGAAAATGTGTGATGTTAAAATGTTCTTAAATGTTACGTTCTTAATTGTTGATGTTACGGTAAAATGTTCTTAATTGTGATGTTACGGGAAAAATGTTCTTAATTGTGATGTTACGGGAAAATGTTCTTAATTGTGATGTTACGGTAAAATGTTCTTAATTGTGATGTTTACGGTTAAAATGTTCTTAATTGTTGTTAATAATGTGATGTTACGGAAAATGTTCTTAATTGTGATGTTACGGGAAAAATGTTCTTAATTGTGATGTTACGGGAAAATGTTCTTAATTGTGATGTTACGGAAAATGTTCTTAATTGTGATGTTACGGAAAATGTTTTAATTGTGATGTTACGGTAAAATGTCTTAATTGTGATGTTACGGGGAAAATGTTCTTAATTGTGATGTGTGATGTACGGTAAATGTTCTTAATTGTGATGTTACGGG
>NW_020870158.1:585876-590876 GCF_003789085.1 Penaeus vannamei | reverse complement strand
AAACANCTGAGACAGACAGACAGATAGAGACAGGAGAACTGAAGAGGGAGAGGAGAAGAGAGAAACGAGACCAATGTAGGGAAGGTGAGAGAACAGAGGCGAGAGAGAGAGTAGAGACATACAGAGACAGAAAGAAGAGAAAGAGAAACAGAGAGAGAGATGAGGAGAGATGGGAACATACAGAAGACTAGACCCAGAGAGACAGATACGATGGATATTAGAGACGAGCTGACGACGATGAGCGAGATGGATCGGGATTAGAGACGTGCAGACGAGAGAGCGAGAGAGAGAGAGAGAGAGAAGAGAGAGAGAGAGAAGAGAAGAGAGGAGAGAACAATACCCAGAGAGAGAGAGAGAGAGCGAGAGAGAGATAGCTCCGACTGAATGAGAGAGAGAGCGAGGAGAGATTGCGAGAGAGAGATTGAGATCTGCGAGAGAGAGAGGAGAGATTGATGAGAGAGGATGACGGATGAGAAGAGAGAGAGCACCAATCCACCACAAGCGAGTATGGTTCCCTCCGCGCATGAAGAGACGAGACGATGCATGAGACGGAGGAGAGAGACGAGGAGAGGAGAGAGAAGAGAGAGATAGGAGAGAGAGAGGGCGAGAGAGAGAGAGAGAGAGGATGTAGCTCTTTTATCCAGCTCCCCGGCGCGAGGCACAGAAGAAGCATTAATGGCAGATAGGATTGATTTATCACTTCCCCATGAATATTATCTTCTATCTGTGCTTTTTCATTTTTCTATTTCCAATTTATTCAACTTTTTATTGTTATTTATTTATTTATTATTCTATTTGAAGCGGTCAATCAATCAATCAAACAATCAATCAATCAATTAATCAATTAGATTAATCAACAATTAAGCAATTAATTATCAATCAATCAATCAATCCAGTCATCAATCAATCAATCAATCAGTCAGTCAGTTCAGTCAATTAATCATAAATCAATGCAACTCAATCAATCAATCAATCAATCAATTAATCAGTCAATTAATCAATCAGTCAGTCAATCAATCAATCAATCAATCAATTAATCAATTAATCAGTCAAATTATTTCAGTCAGTTCCAGTCCAGTCAGATTGACAAACAGACAAATAGTCGAAACAGACAGAGACAGAGAAAAGCCTATAAAGATGTAGAAAAAGAAAACGAATAGATAGACCACAGAATAGAGATGGATAGAGAGATAAGAAGAAAGAGAAGAGAAAGAGGAGAGAGCGAGGCCAGAGAGACTGATTGAGCCTTAACCCTATGGCAAATGCGTGGCGCGCAAGTTTACAAAGATAGTAGACCCCCTTAAAATGAAGAGAACCACAGAGAACAGGAGACGGACTAGAGGAGAGATAGTGAGAGGGAGCGAATGAAGAGTTGGGGCAGACGATGGGAGGGAGTGCCGCAAGGCGAGAGAGCGCGAAGATCGTGAGGGACCGATGCGGCAGGGCTGCAGGTGAGGCCGCATAGGTGCCGGAGAGAGGCTCAGGAGAGAGAGAGGAGAGAGAGGAGAGACTCCGACGAGATGATGAGAGACGAGTAGAGAGAGAGAGAGAGAGACGAGGTGACGAGAGAGAGAGATGAGAAGAGAGAGATGGAGGAACGGCCGAAGGTGAGAACGAGAGAGAGAGAGACGAGAGACGGAGGAGAGAGAGAGAGAGAGAGAGAAGAGACGGCTCTAAGACGATGAGAGGAGAGCGAGACGATGGAGGAAAGGCGAACGCGCAGTTAGAGAGAAAACAAGAGGTGGACAGAGTGATGGAGAGATGGGGGGATGGCCCAGGGATGAGAGAGAGACGAGAATGAGTGAAAGATGGAGAGAGAGAGACAGAGGAAGTGAGTTTAGAAGAAGAGACAGACCGAGAGAGGATATACATAAAGAAAGAGGAAACAGATGAAAGATAGGAGGAGACTGAGAGAGACGACTGATGCAGAGCGAGCTGTCGGCGTTCAGACAGGAGAGAGAGAGTGAGAGCAACATAGCAGTTAGAGCTGAAACACAAGAGAAACCAGAAACAGAGGAGGGGAAAGACATAAAGTAAAGAACCACAAACCAATAGAGATAACTCATTGACACAATGACGAAAGGAAAAAAAACATCTATAAGACTCATAACAAAGGCAGGACCAGCAGACAACCACAAAGAGACGAACTGAAAGAATTGATAACCACAAAATATTTTATATTCTTCTTTATATACTTTAAACTGATTAGCTTTTTAACCCCAACATGAAATCCTTCTAAGATAAGATGCCTTTCAAAAATCTACGTAAGTCACTGATAGCAAATATAATGCTAATAATGATGATCGATGATGTGCATGATGATTGATGATAATGATCAATATAATAACATGTACGTACTTGATATTAAGTAACTAAACAATAATCGATGATATGATGACCTGTATCGATAGTAATAATAATACTTACATAAAGAATATACTCATAATAATAACAATAAAGAAAATAACTAATTATATAATAATAATAATAATAATGACTAATGATGACACATTAAATCTGATAATGATAATAATAATAATAATAGTAATAATAAGATAAATAATAGATAGATATATAATAGCAATTGAATAATAATATTAATAATAATGCATAGATAAATAATAATGATGATACATAATAATAATTCGATGGATGCTTATGATCGATAATAGTAGACAGTATAATTGAAAATAGAAAATAATAATTAATAATAAAGAAAATCAATAAAATAATAATAATGATGATAGATAAATTAATGATGATTGATGATGATGATAATAGTAATAATGACAATAATAATAAAGAAAATAATGATAATAATAACAATAAAGAAAATAATAATAATAATAATAATAATAATAATGATAATAATTAATGATAATGTAAATAATAATAGTAATAATAATAATAATAATGAATAAATAATAATAATAAAATAATATTTTAAAATAATAATAATAATAATAATAATAATAATATAATAATAACATAATAATAATAATAATAATAATAATATAATAAATAAAAACAATAATAATGATAACAACAATAAAAACGTGTATGAGAAAGTAAAAGGACTTGAAACGATCACGTGACATACTAGCAAAATCGTGCGAGGGCGTGAGGGGCTCGTGGGCGGCCTGAGTGGGAGAGGGGACCGTGGGCGTGGGTGGGCGGGCGCGAGTGGGTACAATACCGCCCCCTTCCGCCCACTTTTTTCCCCGAATTTCTTAAAAAAAAGAAAAAAAAAAAAAAACGAGAGATGATCCTTCAGTGTGATCGTTATTTAAGTTGTTTTTTTTTATTCTATTTTACTTTGTTTGATGTTATTCTTCTTTTTTCTTTGTCGTAAATCAGCTTATGTGGATTTCTGTTGGTTTGTGATGCACGAACCCGCGCTGGCAGAACGGCTACGTCATAAGTCCGGAGACTGACCAAGGGGCGGCGCCATCCCCGTGACGTCATAACCCGCTGACCAATAGGAAGTCGACGACCGAACGACCCGATGACGGGGGCGGGAAACGTGTCCGAAACTCCTGTTCGAATTGGAGAAAAAAAAAAAATCTTCCTTTCCGCTGCAGGTTTTCGGGTCAGGCTCTTACCCTGACAATCCTCGGGCTTAATTGTCTCGAAGTTTTATCACTCTGCCTGATTTCGGATGTAAATTCAGCCATTGTCCAGCAGGAGGTTTTTTACCCGAAGTCGCTCTCCTCCAGACGGTCCGAACACAGCTCGTTCTCGAGAGCTGTTCCCGTTCGCCCTCGTCCGACTCTCGCCAAGGTCCACCTCGAGGCCTTGGCACGACTCCCACCCCCTCGAGAGCTCGTGTTGCTCGTCCGATCCGCAATGATCTGACGGCGAGTCGAGGGCGAGCGAAAGCAGCGGCGCGGGCGAGCGTGCGCGCGCCTCGTGGCGGCCGCTATAAAACTGTGGGTCGCGCGGCCGGCCTGACCCAGCCGTCGTTGCGCCCGCGTCCAGCAAGCACCTTCACGCCCATCCTCCCTCGCGCGCGCGCCCGCCACTCACACACGGCCCCCCACCCCCCCAAGGAGCTAACACGCCAAGGTAGGGCCGGGAGTCAGGGCGGGGACACCCAGGTCGTGGAGGGCGACCTTGTTTCCCCGCGGGCGCCGAGGAGCTGCGAGTCCCGTGTCGCTCGTTAGGGCGGCCTCGGAGACGCCCGCGGTGCAAGGTCGTGGGTGGGAACTTCGAGGAATTGGGCGAAAAATACCATTCTCTTTTCCGTTCTTTTTAACTATTTCTGTAGACGAATCATAACACTTTTTCTTTTCTTTTTTTTCCAATTTTTTTTTTGGGGGGGAGGGGTGTTGAGAGCATTTATTTCTCTATTTTTTTTTGTTGTTTTTTTCTATAGAAATATTCGAAACTGAGCTTTCGCTTAGTACAGTGATAACCTCGGGATGAAAGACGAAATATCAAGAAAAACTGAAAAAGACGAACTTGAGTGAAATTTACGTATAATAACCAGAAGGATTTTCATTCTAAACCCGAAACCCAAATAAACCTTCGCATATATATATATATTAATATTATATATATATATTATATATATATTATATATATATATATATATATATATATATATATGTATGTATATATGTATATGTAATGCGTGTATGTGTTTGTGTGTGTGCGTATGTGTTGTGTGTGTGTGTGTGTGATTGTGTGTATTTTATATATATACATATGTAGAAGAAGTAAGATTGAGAATGGATATCGTAACAATACAAGAGATGTATTTGACAGGTTTCGATATAATCGAAACCGGTCAAATACATCTCTTATATTGTGAAGATATCCATTCATTTATACCTTTCTACATTTGTCAACATGAATACGGTTGATATATATATATATTATATATATATATATATATATATATATATATATTATATATATATATATATGTATGTATGTATATGTATATATATATATATATATATATATATATATGTATATATATATATATGTATATATAT
>NW_020870158.1:563376-580876 GCF_003789085.1 Penaeus vannamei | reverse complement strand
GTCACCCATACAATTCATCCCAGTAAATCAGATCAATACACGACCTCTTATTCAGACGTACCACTTCCCTGGTTTACGCCAGAGTGTTGGTCACGGGTTGTGTATCAAAATTGGGTGGGTACGAGACCCGGGACCTCTCGAATTATCCTTCTAATAATTCTCCTCTCCCTCTCTTTCTTTTCTTCTCAGTTTTATATACTCTCGTTCTTTTCCTCCCGTGTTATCACCATGACTCTATCTAACATACCAGTTCACTCCCCATTCAAACTTATTCACTCCTACTCATTATCCATTCCATCCTCTCAAATAAGAAACCGTTATCAAATACCCTATCCTTCCGGTCATACGCCCTTACATCATCCCAACGTCTTTAACTCCTTATTTTCCTCGGAGAAGTGTCGGGTTAATCAAGTAACGTGTTAATCCACACTTGTGCGAGATACCCGGATCTCACTACTTCTCCTTTAGTTTGACTCTCACAATGACATTTCATTACTATCACATATTCTCTTTTTCACACTTACCTGTCAATATAATTCCACAAATACTAACAGAATCGATCTCAACTTAAGCTTTTCTTGTACCTTCCCATTTTTTTCGTAAATAATGCACCCCGTGTTAAATTTTATACGCTCCATACTCTCTACTCCTCCTCTCACTCACCCATCTCTTAATATTCTATAAAAAAACCTCCCTCCCATATTTACGTGTTCATCTAGATCAGTACTATCAATTTACTTCCTTCCCACTTCTTCCAGTCATGTTCGGAGAAAAGAAGTGTTGAGCAACGAGTGTGTAAAATTGTGAGAGACCACCCGGACTTCTCCTTTTCTCCCTCTCCAACCTCTAATCCTCTCATTTTCTCGTTCTCCTCGTTTTCTTATCCGGCCCGTGTATAGTCATCGCCTTCGTCATCGCCTTATCTCCCACTTCCCTTTCGCAGAGTGTCGGCCGGTGTGTTAAAATTGTGCGAGACCCGACTCTCCTTTCCTTTCTCCTCTCTTTCTTTTCTCGTTCTCTCGTTCTTATTCCTCCCGTGTATCACCCTCTCCCTCCTCCTCTCCCCTTCCCTCCCTTCGTCATCGCCTTATCTTCCACTTCCCTTTCGGAGAGTGTCGGCCGGTGTGTTAAAATTGTGCAAAACACGACCCAGAGAAATTTCTTAAATACTCAGAAATAAATTAATATCCGCCTAATATATCTGATAGATATACCTTTATCTATCATTTTGCCCGGTTGATACGCCTGTCCAGACTGATAAATATGCGTTTATTCCTCCATTTATTCCTTTATTCCTATTCATTATTTCTATTTATTACGTTTGTCACGTTTGCGAATATTCTTTAGTCTATTGTCTCGGTTCTTTTGGGTTTTCTGTCGGCCTCGTCTTCTGGATCTCCTCTTCCATTTGCCTCCTTTTAGTCCCTTCGTCTTTTTTTATATGTGAGGTGGACACGCATACGTATGTGTGTGTGTGTGTGTGTGTTGTGTGCGTGTTTGTGTGTGTGTGTGTGTTTGTTGTGTTTGTTTTGTGTGTGTCTGTGTTTTTGCGTGTGTTTGTTTTTGTGTGTGGTTTGTGTTTGTGTGTGTTTGATTGTGTGTGGTGTCTGTGTGTGTGTGTGTGTGTGTTTTTGTGTTTGTTTGTGTGTGTGTGTTTGTTTGTGTGTGTGTCTGTGTGCGTGTTTGTGTTTGTTTGTGTGTGTTTGCTTGTGTGTGTGTTTGTGTGGGTGTGTGTTTGTGTGTGTGTTTGTGTGCGTGTGTGTGTGTGTGTGTGTGTCATCCAGCGATTTTGCGACATCATAATTTTGGAAACAGAAGTATTAAAGATGACAGTGAAATGATTGTAAAACCCTCAATTAGAAAATTCAAGCATATTCAATTATAAAAGAGAATCAATTATACAGGTTGGCAATAATGATAAAAGATTTTTATCAAAACAGAAATAAAATCAGTAACGATTAAAGTGAATACAAACGATGGATATTATGACGACAGTAATAATCATAATCATGGTGATAATGATAGAATAATGACAATAATGGTAATGATACTAATATTAATGGTGATGTTAATAATTATGATAATAATGATAAGAGCTTTTATAACTTTTGCTAATCACCATTATGATTTTTAAGATTCTTATTAACATTGTCATTATCATTATTGTCATCATTATCATGATCACTTTTACTATCATGATAATTATTAGTTTCATTATCATTATCAGTATCATTATGATCTTTATCATTATCCTTATCATCATCACTAACATTATCACTGGTATTATTTCCAATATTCTTAATATCATAATTATCATTATTCATATCAGTATAACTATCATTATTATTTTCATCATTACGGTATGGATAACAAAAAAAAATATAATAATAATTATGAACCAAATTCAGGAGGACAAATGCAGAAAAGATATAAATGATAATTAATAAATATTCCTATTATAAGAAATGTATCGTCATAAAAAAAACATGTGTATTTTTTCTGACGAGAATAGCAATTGAAACCGAAGGAATACATATATGTGAACATATTCATTCTTACTCATATGATGATGATGATGATAGTAGTAGTAATAGTAGGAGTAATAGGGATAATAGTAATGTTGATAATGGTTATGATTATTGTAATGATAATGATAATGATTAATTGTAATGATATATGATAATTGATGATGTATTAATAGATAATGATAATGATTTATATTATGTAATGTATGATATATATTATATGATAATAATAATAATAATGATAATGATGAAAGTAAACTAAGAGAGAAAAAACAGAATAGAGAGAGAGGGAAAAAATAAAGACTATAAAGTGAAACAGAGAAAAAAGAAAGAAAAATGCCAAAGCAAACAAATAAACGAGAATAAAAAAAAAACACAAAAACGACCCCCCCTCCAAAAAAAAAATAAATAAATAAATAAGTAAATATTATAATGATAATATAATGATAATAATGATAATAATAATGAATAATGAATAATAAATAATGATAATAATAATAATAATGATAATAATATATAATAATAATGATAATAATAATGATAATAATAATGATAATAATATAATAATAATAATAAATAATAATAATAATAATAATAATAATAAAATAATAATAACAATAATAAAAAATAATAAACAAACAACAACAACAATGATAACAGCAACAATAAAACGAATAAACAAACAAACAAATACAGAAAAATAATTAACGGGAAAAATGGGTGAAAAAAAAATAACCTCACAAATTCTCTTTCACGCCCACGTGCCCTCGACCGCCCATAAAAAGAGTGGGTCATGCCTGGAGACTCGTGAGTGTAATAGGCCAGTTTCAAATGCCAATTCCCCAGGCAAATGGACATCGTCGCGCATCTGGCAGACAAGGAGGTGAAACATCGACTTCGTTTGTCCATGTCGATGGGTTGACAGGGCCGCAAGAGGGGGGGGGAGGGGAGGGGGAGGGAGGGAGGGGGAGGAGAAGGGGTTGCACAGGTCCCGCAAGAAAGGGGGGGGAGGGAGGGAGGGGAGGGGGGGGTGACAGAAGAAGGGGGTTGGGGAGGGAGGGAGGGGTTGACAGGGCTACAAGAAGGGGGTGGGGGAAGGGGGGAGGGGTTGACAGGGCCACAAGAAGGGGGGGAGGGGCCAGGGGAGGGGTTGACAGGGGCTATTACAAGAGAAACGAGGGCACGCAGGGAAGGGGAGGGGTTGACAGGTCGACAACACGAAAGGAGAGCAGGGAGGCGAGGAAGAGGGGAGGGGTCTACCGATTTCAAAAGGAAAGCCAGCAGATGGGGTTAGATGGGTTAAGCAAAGGGGAGGGGCGGAAAGGGGTGGCTAAATGACCCACGGCACCACAACAATCCACACCAAAAGAAAGGGGGGGGGAGGGGAGGGGTTGACAGGAGGCCGCAAGAGGGGGGGTAGGAAGGAGGGGTAGCGGCGGCAGGGTATGCTCAGACTACACAGAAGGGGCCACAAATGGGGGGGGAGGGAAGGGGTAGGGGGTATCTCAGGTCCGCAAGAGGGGGGGAGGGAGAGAGAGGGGGTTGAAACAGGGCCACAAAGGGGGGGTGGGGGGGAGGGGTTTGTTATCGAGGGGCCACAAGAAGGCGAAGTTATTTGTAGGAAACGCAGAGCGGAGTAGATTGAGACGAGGTGTTATTGATACTAGGTCCCGACATGGAAGGGGGTATGGTGGGTTAATGAGGTTGAGATTACAGGTGGTTGACAGGTCCGCAAGAGGGGGGGGAGGAGTTAGGGAGGGGAGGGGTTGAGCAGGTCCTTCCGCAAGACGCGGAGGGTGGGGGTAAGGATCGAGGGAGGCCGGTTGACAGCAGGATGGCCGCAAGAGAAGGGGGGAGGAGAGGGTTGAAGGGGTTGAAAAGCCAAACCAATAAGCGATAAAGCCCTTACAAACCAAAACGAAGAGAGGGAGGGGGTGAGCCCTCATGGGCTATAGGGATGGTGGATGAACTGGTAGGATGAGTAGATGCACGAGAAGAGGCGACTTGAGCACGACGTTGTCCGAGATCACAGAATATAGAGGAAAACAGGAAGAGAAAGGATTAGATGAGGTAATCGAGTTGGGAAAGTTGAATGAGCAGTCGCATAAAAGAGAAAGAGAGGGAACGAGTTTGGTGATAGAAACTGATGCAGAGATATTCGAAGTGAGATGAAAGATGAGGATGTGAATGGTGGCGATGAATGATGGAGGAGAAAGACGAGGCTCGTATATAAGGGCGCCACATGAGAGAGATGATGAATAAAAATTGGCAGAGTAAATAGAGGATTGGGATGGTGGACAATAATGAATGAGGAAGAAAAGGAAGGAAACATGGGGGAAAGAGAAGAATGGCTCGATAGAGCCAATTGAGTTAAGTTACGCGAGTAAAAAGAGAGATAAAGAAAAGAAGATGAAGAGAAGTAGGTGAACGAAAAGCAATTGGTAACGATCACAGCAGAAAGAGGGAAGAGAGATAAGAAAACGAAAGGGAGAGAGAAAGGGAGAGAAAGAAGATGAGTTGAAACAGGCAGGCGCTCGACTGTTGGGTTGTAAGACTGACGTCACCCTAGCACAAGTGGAAGAGAAAAATCCCGCCCACCCTTAGCACTTAGGATCATATTCCCTCAAATAACGATTTTCACCCTAATCTTGGGGATATTTCAAGATACAGTCATATTTTCCCCAAGAACATAAACCAGAAGAAAGTGAAAAATCTGTGCGTAGATTTTCAGCCAACTGAAGAAGAGCTTGAGTGAGAAGAACCGGTTAATACTCGAGACATTGTACGCTCTATCCATTGCTCGCAGGAGGGATGGTGAAACGGGCTGGCAGTTCGTTGGAGTAAGTGGTGTTAAGCTAGTCTATTGAGACGCATCAGATATATCTACACATAAGCGTACGTAACACACCACGCATAAAGCAGGCTTACACGAACGTTCAGCTATCCTTTCTAATGATGAATTGGTAATTGTGTTAGGCCACTGTACGCACACGACCACTTACAATTTATTATATGCGCCTATGACATTAGTTATTGACGAACTTACGACACACGCTTACACACCAACACATGGCATTATATCACACAACTGACAGCGCTGATACAGAATAATCAAACACTTACACGACACACAATCACACACATAACATTACGACACACACACATACACACAACACACACACACACACACACACATCACACACACACAGACACACAACACACACACGCACACACACAGTGACCACACACACAGCAATAGCAGAAACCTCTGAAGATACCTCCTTCCCCTCCCTCTCCTCCCCCCTCACTGCAATATTCGCTGAGTAGATAGAGGTGATATTAGCATTATTTCTGACCGTAGCTTCGCGCTTAATAACCCATGATTTGAAGAGAATGATTATAGTGTTACAGTAACCTTAAGCAGACTCATGTTTTATGGTAAAGTTGTTCATGTTCAAAGTTGAGTGAGAGAGAGAAATATGGAGAGAGAGAGAGAGAGAGAGAGAGAGAGAGATTTTAGAGAGAGAGAGAGAAGAAGAGTAGAGAGAGAGAGAGAGATGAGGAGGAAAATAAAGAGAGAGAGAGAGTGAGAGAGAGGAGAATATTAAGAAGAGTGAGAGAGAGAGAGAAAAAGAGAGAAATAAGAGAGAATAAGAGAGAGGAAATGAGAGAGAAAGAGAGAGAGAAGAGAAAGAGAAGAGAGAGATAGAGAGAGAGAGTGAGAGAGAAAGAAAAAGAGAGAGAGAGAGAGAGAAATGAGAACCCATCTGAAGACCATTCATAATCATTATCATCTTTCCTTCATTAAAACCAAAAAACACCATCAATTAACTGTAATTTCTAACAGAATAACTTTTAACAGACAAATCCTAACACTGATAGATATGATAAGACCTAACAACTGAATAAATACATAGGAATAAATAAGATAGGCTCAACTAGTTGCATATACTATATACCGTAGTACGTATAACTGAAAGATCTCATTATCAAGAAGAGGATTTTATTTTACTGTTGATAAGTTAAATTCAAAAGCTAAGATATCTTACCGAAAGGTTTATATAATCTTTTCCTTGATATCAAATTCTGGAATATTTCAACGAAAGAATAAGACAAACTATCATGATTAATATCATCGGTCATCATATTTAATAACGATTAAATGATAAGAAGAAGAATGATAATGATAATGATAATAATAATAATGAAATGATTAAGATAGTAATGATAATAACAATAATAATGATAATAATGATAATAATAATAATAATAATAATAACAATAATAATGATAATAATGATGATGATGATAATGATAATAATTAATGAATAATAATAATAATAATAATATAATATAATAGATAATCTAGTTCTCTACGTTTATAGTAAAATATAAATTTGTCAGCTATATAACTCTTTTAAACATGTTTTGAACTATCCACTTAAATATCTCAATTTTGATACTTATATTATGTCGTCTCTATTCATTCTTCTATGTGGTATCATGTGGTATGTGCCAAGCATTGCGCCCGGTATGAAGGTTGGCTCAATAGACCACATAGTTATGAGTTATGTAATCATTTGCGTCACATATGTGGTTGTGAAGCTTCAGTCTTGGAATACTATTATTATTTTTATTATTATCCGTCTTGTATATCATCTGTTTTGTTATCATTAGATTAATTGCTGTTATTGTCATTATTTTTATGATTATCATTATCTATTATTATCACTGATCATTATCATTATCATTTTGATTATTGTGTTGCTATTATCATTATCAATTTATTGCTATATTATTATATTATTATCATTATCAATTATTATTATTATTATCATTATCATTATTAATTATTAATTTCATTATTATCATTATCATGATTATCATCATGAACATTACTACTATCATTGCTATCATTATTATTGTTACTTTTATCATTATCAAATTATCATTATTATTACCACCATTATTGCTAACGTTGTTACTCTCATCATCATCATTCTCATTATCATCATTATTCATCATCATATCTTTCACAACTCTCTTTTATTGCCATTATCATTATCAGATTCCGACAATCACCATCGCATCTCCTATCACCTTCATCACCAATGCTATCATTAATCAGTATCACCATTATCAAAGCCATTTAATTATAGGCGACAGACATGATGTGTGATGTCTGACTCGCTCTCACGACCCAGCTGTCTAAGACATGTCTGCTGAGGTGTCACGGGCAGGTACATTCCACATCTTTTAGCTTACATTTTTAGCTATATGTCTTTTAAATGGTGTTCTCCTTTTATTTTTTGTTTTTTGTTTTTCATTTCTGCATGTGGATATTCGTCGGATATGATGAGGTCATTGGTATGCGGGTTATGATTGTAATCGGGGTTAGATGGTTATATTTCTGGTTAGATTGTTTTATTCTTATTTATTTATTTTTCTTTTCTTTTTTTCTTTTTTTTTTTGTCTTCTTTTCCTCCTTCTCCTCTTCCTGTTCTTCTACTTCTTCCTCTCTTTCTCTCTCTTATTCCTTCTCTTCTCCTTCTCTTTTCTTCCTTTCTCTCCTCCTGCCCCCCCTCATCTCTTTATCTTCTCTTCTTCTTCTCCTCCCCTTCATTCCCCTTTCCATCTTCTTCTTTCTTCTCCTCCTCCTTATCATCCACCTCCCCCTACCTTCTTCTTCTTTCTCCTCCTCCTTACATCCCACTCCCCTACATCCATCTCCCCCATCTCCCATCTTCTTCCTTCTTTCCTCTCCTCCTCCTTATCACCACCTCCCCTACCTCTCCTTCTATTCACATTTCCACTCCCATTCATTCTCCAAACCTGAATATCATTCTCTCTCTCTCTCTCTCTCTCTCTCTCTCTCTCTCTTTTTTTTTTTTTTTTTTTTTTTTTTTTTTTTTTTTTTTTTGAAGCCAGCTAATCTATCCAGGAAATAGCTTTAGGCGTAAAAGCTATAGCACATACTTTAAGTCGCCATAAGTTAGCTGCAGATCGGATTTGCAACCTGTTAAGTTGTGTCGCTGTTGAGTCGGTGACATGCGGTGGCCGAGTTGACTTTATCTCTCTCTCTCTCTCTCTCTCTCTCATCTCTCTCTCTCATCTCTCTCCTCGCTCTTCTCTCTCTCTCTCTCATCTCTATCTATCTCTCTCTCCTCTCTCTCTCCCTCTATCATCTAATCTACATCTATCATATCTATCTAATCATCCTCATTTATCCTCTCCTCCTCCACTTTCTCTCTCTCCTCTCTCACTCCTCATCCTTCTTTCTTCTTCTCTCCTCTACTCTCTCTCTCATCTCACTCTCTCCTCCTCTCTCTCTCATCTCTACTCCCTCTCTCCTCCTCCTCGTCTCCTCTCTCTCCTCTTCCACCTCTCTCCTCCAATCCACATCTCCTCCTCATCACTCCTCCCTCTCTCTCTCTCTCTCTCTCTCGATCTCATCTCAGACATCTCTCGATCCATCTCGAATCAATCTATCTCTCGCATCACGATCGCTCGCTCGGTGCAGCTCGCTAGTCTCCTTCTCCCGTCAAATCTTCTCTCTCCTATCTCTCTTTCTTTCTCCTCCATCTCTCCCGCGCCACGTCACTATCTCCTCCTGTTGTCCATTTACCTCTCCCCCCACGCAACTCTATCCCCCTCTTCTCTTCCTCCTCTCTCTCCGGACTCGCATCTGCGCTTGATCTAGCTCTCACTCGTCTTCACTACTCTCCTTCTCCCGTTTATCTAATCTCTCCCTTCCTCTCAGCCACTCCTCTCAACTCCCCTCCTCCTCTTCCACTCTCCCTTCTCCAGTCTCCCTCTCCTTCCTCACCTCTCACTCTCCTCTCTCTCTCTCGCTCTCTCCCTCTCCCCTCCTCTCTCTCGCTCTCTCTCTCGCTCTTCCCTCATCCCTCGCCTCCTCACTCTCGCTCTCCTCTCTCCTTAACTCTCCCTCTCTCCTCTTCTCATCCTCTACTCTCAGTCCCCCTCTCCCCGTCTCTCCTCTCGTCCTCTTCGCGCCCATCTCCCTCTCCCTTCCTCCTCCCTTTAGTCTCCTCTCTCGCTCCCTCCCGTCTCTCTCCCTCCTCTCTCCCCTCCAGGACCATCCCATCCTTTCATCCCTCCTCCATCCTCCCCTCCTCTCTCCTCCCTCTCCTCGCTCTCTCTCTCCACCGCCGGTCCTCTCCCTCTCTCTCTCTCTCTCCCTCTCTCTCTCATCCACCGATCCTTCTCTCTCTCTCATCTTCCTCTCCCTCCATCTCTGCTCTCCTGTCTGTCTGTTGATTCTAGATAATGGACTGCAATATCAGCCTCGGTTAATTATTATCATTGTCTATTATCGTTATTGGTTTTGCAATTAACTTCTGGCATATATCAACCATTATCATCATCACATAATCACTATAATCATTATTGTTATTGTTAGGGGATATTATCATTAGTAGTAGTAGTAGTAGCATCATTGCTAATTATCATTTTTATTGTCAATCATTGTTTGTACTTGCTGATATGTTTTTTTAATCAATTTTTAATTATATCATTAATCAATCATTATCATTATTCAGTATATATATTATCACTTAATCATCATACAATTATCCATTAATGTTTTAGTAACAATTGTTATTATCATCCTCATTTTATTAGCATTATCATCTTTATTATCATCATTTTCATTGTATAATCATATTAATTACCATTAGCATTGTATAATGCTGCAGTATTCTTTATTATTATATTATACCATCATAACATAGATCATCACAATCATCATCACATAACATACAAACATCACAACACCATATCTTAATTATAAACATTATCGTTATTAATTCTGAACATTATTGTTATCATCGTCGCTATCATAATTACCATTTTATTATTATTATTTTTTCCCACATTTTCTTTCATATTTTATTTTATTTATCATAAAAATATTTTTTTTCTCCATGTTTCCCAATTGATTTCTCATATCATTTACCTATCGAAGCGAAGAAAAAATAATTGTCATACTTTCGAAGACGTAAGATAAAAAAAAAAAAAAAAATCCTTTTCAAACAAATGTCTTATCATAATGCTTTAAGAGGATAAAGTGTTGGAATCCGCGCCCTCCCTATAAAAAAAATATTTTTTTCTTCTCTCTCCTCTCACTAAGATTTGAAAACTGAAATCTGAAATGTTCTCTTTTAAGAAAATTCCAAGAGAGTGAAAGTGTAAAGAAAAAATGTGAATGATGTGAACTTAGCACGTGTCCTATTAGCGATACAGAGAAGAAAGACGAAAAGCGATAGAGAAATGGATGGTAGAAGGGATTGAAAGATCAAATATTAACATGGCAATGGGATATTTAATTAAGTAGGAATGAGGAACCAAGAATATGATAATATTTTAATAGATAAACAGAACATGGTTTAAGTGTGCACAGAATGTTAAGAAAAATTGAATTAGAAATCCAGAGGATAGCAAGGTCTTTTAGACATGGACGGAGAGAGGAAGGCTAGAGAGAGAGGAACAAGAGGAGGGCGGGGGAGGGATTGGAAAGAGAGGGGGGGAGGGGGGGGGTGAGAGGAGAAAAAGAAAGAGGGAGAGAGAGAGTGAGTGGAGGGAGGGAGAGAGAAGAGAGAGAAGAGAAGAGAGAGAGAGGAGAGGAGAGAGAGAGAGAGAGAGAGAGAGAGAGAGGAGAGAGAGAGAGAGAGAGGGAGAGAGAAAGAAAGAAAAGGGAGAAGGAGGGTAGGAAGTGAGAGAGAAAGAGAGAGAGAAGAAAAAGAAAGAGAGAGGGAGGGAAAGAAAAAGTAAGAGGAGAGAGGGGAGAGAGAGAGAGAGAGAGAGAAGAGAGAGTGAATGAGGTGAGGGAGGAGAGAGAGAGAGAGAAGAGAGAGAGGAGAGCAAAGAGAGAGAGAGAGAGAGAAGAGAGAGAGAGAGAGAGAGAGAGGCGAAGAAGAGAAGAGGGAGAGAGAGAGGAAGAGAGAGAGAGAGAGAGAGAGAGAGAGAGAGGAGAGAGAGAGAGAGAGAGAGAGAGAGACCAGAGAAAGAGAGAGAGGCGGAGAGAGAGAGAGAGAGAGAGAGAGAGAGAGAGAGAAGAGAGAGAGAGAGAGAGAAAGAGAGAGAGAGGAGAAGAGAGAGAGAGGAGAAAAACAAAAAAAAAAAAAAAAAAAGAGAGAGAGAGAGAGAGGAAAGAAGGAAAAAGAGGAAGGGAGGTATAGGAAGTGAGAGAGAAAAAGAAGAGTAGGAAAGTAGAGACAGTGAGCCAGAAAGGAGAGGAGGGAGGAGGGGCAGAGAGAGGGGGGAGGGGAGCAGCAAGCACGGTGAGAGATTAGTAATAGGTGACGAGCGAGAGAGGAGATAGAGATAGAGATGGAAGGATAGAAAAGAGAGAAGAGAAGAGAGAAGAATGAGAGAGAGAGAGAGGAGGGAAGAGAGAGAGAGAGAGAAGCCAGACATATGAAGAAACCGAGAGAGAAGGAGAGAGAAAGGGAAAAGAAAAGAGGAAAAAGAGATGAATAGAATAGATAATAGAGAGAATGGAAAATGGAAAAGCAGAAAAAAAAGAGAGAGCGATCGCTGAGCCAAAGAGAACTTTCTCCTTAAGTGTGAAATGGAAAAGAAAATGTCGGACTTGAGACGCCTCGAAACCCCTCCTATTCAGAAGAAATCTTCTGTTTCGCCTCATTAATTGTTGGTGGGGGGGTGTGGGGGGGGGTGGGGGGTGAGGGCGAGTTGGGGTGAGGGGGTTGGGGGTGGGGTGGGGTGGGGGGTTTGGGGTGTGGGGTTGGGGTTGGGGTTTGGGGTGGGGTGGGGTTGGGGTTTGGGGGGGTGGGGGTATTGGGGTGGGGGTGGTGGTGGGGTTGAGGGGGGATGGGGTTGGGGGTGGGGGTTGGGGGTGGGGTGGGGTGGGGGGTGGGATGTGGGGGGGGGTGGGGTGGGGTGGGGGTGGGATGGTGGGGTTTGGGGTTGGTGGTGGGTGGGANTAGAAGAGGAAGAAAAGACGGGAGAGGGGAGGGAGGCGGAGTGGGAGAGAGGAGAAGAAGAGAGAGAAAAGGAGGAGAGAGAGCAGAGAAGAGAGAGAGGAGAGAAGAGAGAGAAGAGATGAGAGAGAGAGAGAACACAAGAGGAGGAGAGATAATGGTAAAGAAAGAGAGAAGAGAGAAGAGAGAAGAAGGAACCAATAAAGAAAAGGAAAGAAGAGGAGAAGCAGCAGAGAAAGAAAAGAAAGAAAGAAAAGCAGAGAAAGAGAGAAGAGAGAGCAGAGGGAGAAAAGTAAAGAGTAGAAAAGCGGCCCCTGTCGTGCACGTCGCTTTGGCCAAGGATAGACCGATCTGAGTCCAAGACCGTCCGCTAGCGTGTGTGACGGATGCGAGCGCAGTCACTGTCATGAGTGGGTTTCATGTCGGCTCCCAACAAACTACTGGGCATCTCAACCTTTCAATCAGACACCAGAGAATAATGCGCATTTACACGTAATTCAAATCAAAGCAGGGCAGACAAGAGCGAGAGAACGAGCGACACATCGAAAGAAGACGAACGTGAGTGCTGTCACAAGCATTACCGGGGAAAAGCAATCAGTGCGTATGACTATGACGTCTGTTGACAATCATGTTCAGCGAATACTGGTAATGGAACAAATTGCTCGAGCCAGACAAGTCTTGCGTCCTATTGTGAGAGAAAAGGAAAAAATGAGCGAGTTCCTGAGATATAATTGTGATGATTTTGTTTCATATTTTGTTTGCTGTGATAGTAGTTGTGGACCGTTTGATGGAATTAGTTGTAATAGCGCGTCGGAAAGTGAAATCTAATTGCAGAAAAAAAAAACATATGTAATCATAACATCATGACTTAATTCAGCCAAAAAGATTTTTTTTTTTCTAAACTTTTCTCATCTAAAGCACTACGTACGAACAACATATAATCAAAAAATCCTTTGTTTATGATTACTTTTGACACAAACCAACGCCGAGAAAGCAATTTTGTCCTTTGACGGGGCCATTATACGAACTTTTGATAGTATTAGAGAAGATTTATGGAGTTACTTGACTGACATTTTATTGGCTCAGTTGTTACATAGGTCGTGCATTGCAGAGGAGGTTTTTTTTTTTTCTTTTTGGGCTCATTGATTCATCGGTTCATTTCACTTATATAACCAAATCAATATATAGAACTCATGCAATATTTTTTACAGACATTCATTACACTACGCCTTCAAAAATAAGAACATTAACGAGCGTAACTGTAAGCTAATGTACCGTTCATATAAGAGGGAGAGAGAGAGAGAGAGAGAGAGAGAGAGAGAGAGAGAGAGAGAGAGAGAGAGAGAGAGAGAGAGAGAGAGAGAGAGAGAGAGAGAGAGAGAGAGAGAGAGAGAGAGAGAGAGAGAGAGAGAGAGAGAGAGAGAGAGAGAGAGAGAGAGAGAGAGAGAGAGAGAGAGAGAGAGAGAGAGAGAGAGACAGAGAGAAATTAATCGAGTGACTTAATAAGAGAGACACGAGCATCAGAAATAAAGAGGCAGAGACAGAAAGAGGTAAGAAAATATACAGAAAAAGAATAAAAATGCCACACAGGGAAAAGAGAAGAAATATTTAACAGCACACGCAAAGAGAGAGAAAAAGCTCAGGAACAAAAGAAGGGGAAAACGCACACGAACAGATAACGGAGATGGAAGAGAAGCATAAAGAAGGAGGGAAAGAGAGAATGGCTAAAAGGAAAGGAGAAAAGAAAGAGAAATATTGAAAGGATATGAAGAGGGAAAGAAAATCGCACGGTAACGGAGAGAGATAAACTGATAAATTTGTAGAAACGAAAGACAGAAATAAAAGAATTTGAGAGAATTATTTAGAGCAATTTTGATGGATATTAGCATCATTATCACCAACATCATTATCATCACGATCATTAATCATCATTTTATATCATCTTTACCATAAGTATTGTCATTATTATTATCATTGCTATCATCATTATCATTTATTCATTATTATCTATATTATTACTATTATTAATATTATCATTATTGTTATTATCAATGTCATCGTCATCATTGCTATTATTATTATTATCAATATTATCATTATCATGATGTCATATTATCATTATTATTATTATTATTTATTATTATCATCATCATCATCACAGTACAGGAAGCAGCGAAAAAAGTAAAAAAAAAAAAAAAAAAAAAAAAAAAAAAAAAAAACAGAATTTGAGATAAAAGAAGAAAAAGATAAAGTGCAGGAAAAAGAAAGGGAGAAAACGAGACTACGAAAGAGGGGGAATAGAGAAGAAGAAGAAGAAGAAAAATCGAGTGAAAGGCATGAGAAGATTTTGCTTGTATGAATCTATTATAATTCAGTCTATTTGAGGGGGAAAGTTGGGCTCAGAGGATTTTTACCTTATCGCATCTCGAAAGTGTTAAACTTAACACCTCAAAAACTTAACACTGCCTCAAAACTGATCAATCTATCACATCCTCAAAATCCTCAAAACATCTTAAAAATTGATCAGTTTACCCCTTCTCTAAACATCCACTTGATTAAAATATCCTCAAAATCATCCAACTTAACACATCTTAAAAACTGATAAGTTTGCCCCATTCTCTAAACCATCCAAGTTAATTAAAAAATATCAAATTCATCCAGCTTAACACATCTTTAAAAAACTGATCAGTTGTCCATTCTCTAAAACATCAAGTTAAATTAAAAACATCATCAAATTCATCCAGCTTAACACATCTTAAAAACTGATCAGTTTGCCCCATTCTCTAAACCATCCAAGTTAATTAAAACATCATCAAAATTATCCACTTTAACAACATCTTAAAAACTGATCAGTTTGTCCCATTCTCTAAACCATCCAAGTTAATTAAAAACATCATCAAATTCATCCAGCTTAACACATCTTAAAAACTGATCAGTTTGCCCCATTCTCTAAACCATCCAAGTTAATTAAAACATCATCAATTCATCCAGCTTAACACATCTTAAAAACTGATCAGTTTGTCCCATTCTCTAAAACCAATCCAAGTTAATTAAAACATCATCAACATTCATCCAGCTTAACACATCTTTGTCAGTTTGCCCATTCTCTAACCATCATCAATTAAAAACATCATCAATTCATCCAGAATCTTATCAGTTTGTCCATTCTCTAACCATCCAACTTAATCAAAACATCCTCAATTATCCACCTTAACACTCCTCAAATTCATCCACCTTAACACATCCTCAAACCTATCATCACCTTAACACATCCCCTAAAACTGATCAGTCTATCACATCCTCAAAATCATCCACCTTAACACATCCTCAGCTTAACACACTCCAGCAGCAGGTGAGGTGTTTGTGGCCTTCGTGGACAACACTTCGCTGCAACTTCGATTCGGTCCTGGAATTATTGAAGTGTGTTTGCTTGCGTACACTGGTTGTGTGTGTGGGTGTGGCTTTGTGTGTGTACGTGTGTGTGGTCTGCTGCTGCGTGTGTGTGTGAAATGTGGTGTGTGGTTATGTGTGTGGGTGTGGCTTTGGTGTGTGTGTGTGTGTGTGGTGTGTGTGGTGTGGTGTGGCTTTGTGCAGTGTACGTGTGTGGTGTGGTTTGTGAGTGTGTGTGGCTTTGGGAGTGTACGTGTGTGTGTGTGTACGGTGTGTGTGTAGTTACGTGTGTGTTGTGCTTGTGTGTGTGTTGTGTGTGTGGTGTGTGTGTGTGTGTGTGTGTGTGTTGTGTGTGTGTGTGTGTGTGTGTGTGTGTGTGTGTGTGTGTGTGTGTGTGTGTGTGTGTGTGTGTGTGTGTGTGTGGCGTGTGTGTGTGTGTGGTGTGTGTTGTGTGTGTGTGTGTGTGTGTATGGGTGTGCTGGTGTGTGTTGGTGTGTGTGCTTTTTGTGTGTACGTGTGTGTGGTGGGCTTTGTGTGTGTGGGTGTGTGGCTTTGTGGTGTACGGTGTGGGTGTGGCTTTTGAGTGTTTTGGGTGTGTTATGTGTGTTGTTGTGTTGTGTGTGTGTGTGTTGTGTGTGTTGGTGTATGTCTGTGTGTGGTGTGTGTTTCTGCACGTATGTGTTGTGCTTGTGTCTGCTGCTTGCGCGTGTGTATGTGAATGTGGCTTTGTGAGTGTGTATGTGTGTGTGTGTGTGTCTTGTTCTACGTCTGTGTCTGTGTCTGTGTTTATGTACGTGTGTGTGTTATGTGCTTGTGTCTGCTGCTTCCGTGCGTGTGTCTGTGTGGTTTTGTGAGTGTGTTCGTTTGTGAATGTGTTCGTTTGTGTGTGTATTTGTGTGCTTGCTCGCGAGCGTGTGTGCGTGCATACTCGTACATAATTCCACAGCTCAAATGTTAACAGAAAAATATATATTAGCTTTCCAAAAGGCAATCATTCCAAATATGCAAAGTAATACATCCGGGTTTTGAGAAATGCAATTTTACACGCAGGAGTTGCACACACGAAAAATGTATATAAGGTATACGAAACCGTCTCCTCATGATGTTACGAGAGTCTATTGCAATATTTATGTATATTAAATCGGAGGTGTTTGGAGAAAGAGAGAGGAGGAAGAGAGGAAGGGGAGAAGGGAGGGAGGGAGGGAGGGAGGGAGAGGGAGGAGGGGAGAGAGAGAAGGGAGGGAGGGAGAGAGAGAGAGAGAGAGAGAGAAGGAGAAGAGAGAGAGAGAGAGAGAGAGAGAGAGAGAGAGAGAGAGAGGGAGAGAGAGAGAGAGAGAGAGAGACAGAGAGAGAGAGACAGAGAGAGAGAGAGAGAGAGAGAGAGAGAGAGGAGACGAGAGAGAGAGAGAGCAGAGAGAGAGAGAGAGAGAGAGAATGAGAGAGAGAGAAGAAGAGAGAGAGAAGAGAATCTAATGCCCGGTTAATTATCCGAAGTGTATTATCCTGTGTGTGAGAGCTGCCATGTGCAATATATTCATATAATTGGAATTATAATGAGGTTACTAATATATTACTTAAGGCACCGTAATGGCTCGATATTATTATATAATACTATCAATAATATTA
>NW_020870158.1:556950-559824 GCF_003789085.1 Penaeus vannamei | reverse complement strand
CTCTTTTCTCTCTCTCTCCTCTTTTATCTCTCTTTTCTCGTCTCTCATCCTGCTCCTCTCTCTGTCTCTCTCCCTCTCTCTCCTCTCTCTCTCTCTTCCCTCCTCTCTCTGCTCTCTCTCTCCTCTCTCTTCTCTCTCCTCTCTCTCTCTCTCTCTCTCCGCTCAAGCATTCTCCAATTTCCAAGTTGAATGCAGAACAAGTTTCTGGGCATACCTCCTCCTCTCTCTTCTCTCTCCTCCCTCCCTCTCTTCTCCTCTCTCTCTCTCTTCTCTCTCCTCTCCTCTCTCGCCCTCCTCCTCCCTCTCCCTCCTCCTCGTCTCCCCTCTCTCTTCTCTCCTCTCCTCTCTCTCTCCTCTCTCCTCCCCTTCATCCTCCCTCCTTCTCCGCTCTCCCTCCCTCTCCCTCCCTCTCCCTTCCATCAAGCGTCCGGATTTTCCAAGGTTTGATCCAGACATTCTGGTGCCAACCTCCTCTCTCTCTTCCTCTTTCTCTCCTCTCTCTCTCTCTCTTTCTCCTCTCGTCTCTCTCCTCCTCTTCCCTCTCTCTCTCTCTCTCTCTCTCTTCTCCTCTCCTCTCTTCTCATCTCCTCCTCCCTCCCCTCCCTCCCTCCCTCTCCATCTCCATCAAGCGGTCTCCGATTTCCCAAGGTTGATGCAGACAATTTCTGGCCAATCCTCCGACTCGCTCCAATAGCTGGGAAGTCATCGCGACATCTTGCTCCTGTTTTGGACTTTGCAATGGCGGCGTGCCACACGTGTGTTGCCCATACGAGGGACTTCACGCCGAGGAGAGAAGGAGAGGATAGTAGGAGGGGGCGCGGGATAGGGGAGGAAGGGGAGGGGAGAGGAGTTGAAGTTGGTAGGATAGGAGGAAGGGGACGAGAGGAGGACATAGTTATGGAGGAGGTGGAGGGGGATAGGATAGGAGGAAGGGGAGAGGAGAGAGAAGGACCGAGTTATGGAGGAGGTGGAGGGGATAGGATTGGAGGAGGGAGGAAGGGAGGAGGAGAGGACGAGATATGAGAGGTGGAGGGATAGGATAGGAGGAAGGGGAGGGGAGAGAGGAGAGGAGAAGATAGGAGGTATGGAAGGATGGGAGGGATAGATAGGAGGAGGGAGGAGGGGAGGAGGATATGGAGAGGGTGGAGGGGATAGGGGGGGGGGGGGACAAGAGAGAGGAACGAGATATGGAGGAGGTGGAGGGGGATGGACGAGGAAGGAGGTAGAGGAAGGAGGAAGGAGAGGAGTGAAGAGAGGAAGAAGAAAGAGGAGGTAGAGGAGAGGAGAAGGGGAGAAGACTAGAAGACGAGATGTGCAAGAGAGATTGAGAGACAAGAGGACAGAAGGATAGGAAAAGAAAAAGAGAGACGTGGAAAATAGAAAGAGCAGAGGAAGTTAGAAAGGGGGATGAGAAGAAAAGTGAAAATCGATACGGCATTAGGAAGAGAAGAGGATAAGAAGAGAGGCGAAGGGAGGGAAAGAAGAAGAGAAAGAAAATTAGAATAGAAGTATAACATAAGAACTACGTGAAAAAAAAAAGAGAGAGAAAAGGAAAGGAGATTCGAAGAAAAAAGACAAGAAACAGAAATAAAAGAGAAAAGAACCCGAAAAAAGAGAAGAGAGAAGGATAGTCATCCTTTCCCCCTCCCCCCCCTCTCCCCATCCTTCCCATCCCTCCTATCCTTATAACTAGCAATGCTAGCGAGAGGAGGGGGGGGGGATGGCTGACAGATATATTGTCCAATTATTTAGATCGGCCTCCAATATTAATGGCTTATTCACTCAAGGCTAACAAACTGGTGGCTTGTCTGAACCCTCCTGCCTCAGGAACGTGATCACGGGCTCTCAGGAACGCACACGTACACACGTACATATGAAAGCACGTGCGAAATAATGCATTTGTCTCGAGGAGCGGAAGAGGCGGCCGTACGTACGCATGCACACCAGAGTGGAGAGCGATAGGAGTAAAAAGAGGAAGAGGGGGGAGAAGGAGGGAAAGAGAGAGGGTAAGAAAGGGAGAAAGAGAGAGAAGGGGGAAGCGAATAGGGGGTGAAGAAGAGAGAGAAGAGAGGGGGAAGCAAATATGAGGTGAAGAAGAGAGAGAAAGAGAGAGAAGGGAGCAATATGGGGTGAAAGAAGAAGAAAGAGAGAGAAGGGAAGCGAAAGGGGTGAAGGAGAGAGAGAGAGAGAGAGAGGGGAAGCAAATATGGGGTGAAGTGGGAGGGAAGAAAGAAGAGAAAGAGAGAGAAGGGAAGAAGTTAAATAGGAATGAGACATAAATAGAAAATGTGTGTTCCTTTTCATTCCGCCAACGTAATATTTCTTTTCAGTTACTCCTGGTTTTGCCTTTGAAATAACAAAGGAATAGAAAACGGAGAAAAATATCATCGAACAGATTTAGCCGTAAAATCTATAAACACACAAAACAAAGGAATACAAAAAAAAAAAAAAAAAAAAATCCCAAAAGTCAAATTGATTTAAAAAACAAAACAGGTTTCTTTTTCATTCCCTCCATCCAAGTTATGATGCAGAAATGGCGAAAACAGCGGGCGTAAAATGTTTATAAACATGAGGTCAGAAAATGTTATAGACATTTTTTGAAGGGATCACTTACCTGTTCTTAAATTTTTAACTCTAAAAAATGAATCGAGAATACAGGAACGGCTTTTCAGCTTTTTCAATTTCATTCCTAAACTGTAGAGAAGTGTACTTTAAAAGTACATTTAAAAATCAGAATAATAAAAAAATATTCCCATCTTCCACTGCAAAGTGTTGCTTAAACAAGGTAAATGGAAAAAAGAAGAGAGAGGAAAAGGAGACAGAGATAGAGAAGAGATAATGGGAAGAGAAGAAAGATGAGGAGATTGCTCGAGT
>NW_020870158.1:541950-551950 GCF_003789085.1 Penaeus vannamei | reverse complement strand
AAGAAAGCCTGAGAGAGCAAACCTAACAAGATTAACCTTACCAACCGAACCGAAAACCCTATACAACTACCACTATAAGAAAAAAAGACAAGAAAACTACCCACCGCGCATATCTAAACGCCCGTGCGAAAGAGAACAAAGCAAAAATCACACTAAACGAAGAGGCGGATGATCGCGGAATAAGAGAGAAAAAAAAAAAAAAAAAAAACACCAAGGGAAGAACAAAGGCTGATACAGGAGAGGCTGCCGGGAACCCTCAGTTTTGCAATGGTCATCAGACAGAGGCAGAAGGGATGCCTGCCGTCGGAAAATAAGCCTGAGCAAAAACCGTGGAGGATTATGAAGGGGTCGATTCGCTCAGGTTACAAATAGTTCTAATTCGGTCAATGGGAGAAAAAAAAGGGAGACAGGATGGAGAGTCAGGGACCAAATATAGAATGGGAAATATTGAGTTGCATGAACTCCGGAGAGGATATTTTCAACGGGTAAAAAAAAAAAAAAAAAAAAATGGGGGGGGGGGACACCAGACTTTTGAGGCCAGACACTTGTGGGTGGAAGAGGATATCTGATGCGAGTGATTGGTAAACGTTTATATTTAGTGAGACAGATGATAATGATAACAATAATAGTAATAACAATACTATGAATTATAGTGAAAATAATCTTAATGTGTGTGTATATATGTATATATATATATATATATATATATATATATATATATATATATATATATATATATATATATATATATATATAATAGTATATATATATATTATATATTATATATATATATATATATATATATATATATATATATATATATATATTATATATATATATATATATATATATATATATATATATATATATATATATATATATATATATATATATATATTATATATATATATATATATATATATATATATATATATATATATATATATATATATATATATACATATATATATACATATACATTTCTTGCCCAATTACTGGTGCAGGAAATCCATTTCGGTGTAACCTGAGTACAAGTCGAATACAAGTCGAGCCCCGATTTGATTTGAATCCACAAGAGTGTAGTTTCTAAAGGAAAGTAATGCGACCGTATCAGCTGTACAGTATATGACCCAGCACAAGTCGTGGCGGTTCTGGCTCCAGGTGAATGGTGGAGTGGATGGCAGAGAGACTATCCAGCTGTAAAGAAAGGTGTATATACATATTTACGTGCGTGTATACGTATATATGTACATAACTACACGTACACATACATGCGGCACAGATACACACACATACTAACAAACATACACACACACACGCACACACACACACACACACACACACAACACACATACATCATATATAAACAGCTGACGCACACTCACGCACACACATACAGCATATATGGACAGTAAACACACACAACACGAACATACAAACATACACTCTCCTCTCTCTTCTTATCTCTTCCTTTCCCTAATTCCATCTTTCCGTTTCCTCCCTTCTTTATATTATCTCGCCCCCTCCCTCTTCTCCTTCCTTCTTCACTTCTCGCCATTTCCCATTTTTCCTTTTCTTACCATTTCATTTGTTTCTCTTCATATTCCATCTCTTCTACTTTCTTATTCCTCTCTCTTTATCCATCCTATTCCCAAGTTCTCCTATCTTCCTCTCTTACTTCTCTTCTTTGTTATTCGCTCTTACTGTTATATTTCTTCCTTTTCCCTTCTCCCTCTGTTCTTATTTTTTCTCTCTCTCTAATCCCTCTATTCGTCCTCCTTTCCTGTAATATTTTCTTTTTCTCGTTCTCCTCTTTATCTCTCCTCCTCCTCCTCTTTTCTCAATGTATCCCTTACTTCTCTCCGTCTCCTCTATTTCCTAATCTTTTATCTCTCCTTCCTCTTATTCTTCCTAACCTTCTGTCTCTTCTTCCTTCGCCTACCTTTTCTTTCCTCTTCGTTCTTCTCTTATTCTTCTCTTTCTTCGCCTTTCATATTATTCTATTTCTCTTCCTTTCCTTCTCTCCTCTTTCTTTGCTTATCTTTCCTTCACTTCACTTCTATCTTCTATTCCTTTCTTCCTCATGTCTTTCCTTCCCCCCTCTTCCTCCTTCCTTTCTCTTCTCTTTATCTCCGCTTTTCTATCCTAATCTTCCTCCTTCTTTTCTCTTCCCTTCCTCTCCGCCTTTCTCTCCTATTCCTCCGTGTCTCTCTTCTCTCTCTTCCTCTTTCTCTTCTCTTCCTCTCCGCCTTTCTCTCCTATTCTTCCGTCTCTCTCTTCTCTTCCTCCTCTTCTCTTCTCTCTTCTCGCATTTTTCTTTTTCTTCTGTCTCTCCTTCTCTCTCTTCCTCTTCCGCACGTCTTCCCTCCTTTCCTCTTCCTCTGCCTTTCTTTCAGAATCCTCTATCTCTCTTATCCCACTTTCTCTCCTCTCTCTTCGCTTATCGTTCCTTCCCTCCACTCCCCTCCTTCTCGGATGACCTCCCTCGACCCAGCTGGGAAAAAGGCACACGGACGAACAGCTGATCTTCCCGCTGACTTCTTTCCAATCTTCCGTCGTGTGTTTTTCTTCGTCTTTCTTCCTCTTCCCCCTTTTCCTCTGATAACCCTTACGCAAACAGAAGTTCAGAGACGTGTATGCAAGCAGATGTAGAAATACCCACGTGCTTGCGTGTGTGCGTGTGTGATTGTGTGTGTGTGTGTGTGGTGTTGTGATTTTCTGTGTGTATGGGAGTGTGTGATTTTTTTGCGTATATGAGTGTGTGTGTCTTTCCTTTTTGTGTGTATGTGTGTGTGTGTGTCTTTGTTTCCTTTTATGCGCGTCAATCTGTCAATCATCGTGCCGTAAAAATAAACACACACGCACACCACATTCATACACAGAATCTCCCTATTTTCCTTCTCCTGCCCCCCCCCCCCCCCCGCCCTATTCTCAGAGCCCAAATAGGATTATAATGTACAGGCTTAAATAACACACACAAGAGGATATTCAGCAATGGCATGTTTACACGGCGCCGAGAGAGTGAAACGAGACAGCCCTTTGAAAACTGGTGTCATGCTGTGTCATAGAGGAAGTATTTTTATCTTTGTTATTATCATTATTATCTTTGTATTATTATTATCTTTGTTTATTATTTATTTGTTTATTATTTGGAAGTATTATTATCTTTGTTGGGGTTATTCCCGATCGGTGTAGAATGAGGGATAAATCGATGATGACGATGGGGATACTGGTGATAAAAGTAATGATGATGATGATAATGATAATGATATGAGTATCAGTGAAATGAATAATGATTGTTATAACAGTATTAATGGCAATAGTGATAGTGAGTACTAGTATAAGTGATGATTACGATAATAATAATGGTGGGAATGCTAATGATGATAATGATTATCATTATAAAAATAACAATGATCATAACGATAACAATAGTAGTGAGAATGATAAATATCATAATTCATTTTATAATACCAATAATTATAACAATAAAAATGATACTGATGACAATGATGATGAGATAATGATGATAATGATAAATGATAATATAATAATAATGATAATAATAATAATGATAATAATTAATAATAATATAATGATAATAATATAAATAATAATAATAATAATAATAATAATAATAATAATAATAATATAATAATAAATAATAATAATAATAATAATAATAATAATAATAATAATATAATAATAATATTAATAATAATAATAATAAATAATAATAAAATAATAATAATGATAATAATTGCAATAACAATAACAAAAACACCACCACAACAGCAACGCCAAGGAGAATGGTAAGACAAAAAAAACAACGCTGATAAAGAAGGATGAAGCAATCCCGAGAACAAGAAAGACAAAAGCAACCGAGTGAGCAGCTGAGCAGCCGCCGCATCATGCACAGCCGCAAGGGGGAGAGATCCTTATCAATCATCATTATTATTATTATTATCATTAATTATCATTAAATTATCATTAAATTAAATATTAAATTAAATTAAATTATTATTAAATTAAATTAAATTATATTAAAATTAATTAAATTATTATTAAATTAAATTAAATTATTATAAATTAAATTAAATTATTATTAAATTAATTAGATTATATTATATAAATTAAATTATTATAAAATTAGATTAAATTAAAAAATTAAATTATCATGATGACAGCAACAGCGACGACAAAGGGCAACCCCCATGAAGAATGCAAGACGGAGGGGCGATGGGGGTGGGGCGGGGTGATGGGTGTGGGAGGGGTGGGTGGGTAGGGTGGGGGTAGGGGGTGAGGGGGGGAGAGGGAGGAGGGTTTGGGGAGAGAATGAGGATTTGGGGGTAAAGGGAGGGGGGAAGGGAGGGGTGGGAAGGTTTGGGTAGGGGAGGGGGAGGGAGGGAGGGAGGTGGAGGGAAGGGGGGATAGGGGAGGTGGAGGGAAGGGGGATTGGGGGTAGGGGAAGGGGAGGGAGGGAAGGGGGTTAGGGGGTAGGGGAGGGAAGGAGTTAGGGGGGAGGGAAGGAGGGTAGGGGGGGAGGGAAGGAGGGTAGAGGGTAGGGGAGGAAGGAGGGAGGGGGTAGGGGAGGGAGACAGAACGAGAACTACAAAGCATGCAGGCGGACCGTGCTTGTGAGGAGACCCCGGCAGGCACGGAGATCACTGACCTTGAGAGAGAGAGGGGAGTGGGTCGGGGGGAGAGGAGGGGAAGAGGGGGATTGTGTGTGATGGATGTTTGGGAGAGGGGAGGGGGTAGGGATGAGCTGGGGAGGAAGGCAGGTGAAAGGAGGTAGGGAGGGGAGGGAATGAGAGAGAGGGGGTAGAAGGAGGAGAGGAGGGGAGACATGACGAGAAGGGGAGGAGGGAAGGGGGAGAGGCAGAAGGAGGGAAGGGAGGTAGCAGGAGGAGTGAGTGGAAGGGAGGCGGAGGAGGAGGGAAGAAGGAGGAGGAGAGGAGGACTAAGGAAGAGGAGAGGAGGGGAGGGAAGGCCTGAGGAGGAGGAAGAGAGGGGAGGGAGGCCTGAAGAGGAGGGTAGGAGGGAGGGGAGGCCTGGGAGGAGGGTAGGGGGAGAGGAGGGGAGGGAGGAAGGGAAAGAAGCTTAGGACGTGACTGGGAGGATCCAATTTGCTCTGAGTTCCTCCCGTGTGTGACGTCCCTGACGGCCTCTTGGACCTTAACATTCTTTTCTTTCTACCCTCCAGTTTTCCTTTTTTTTTATCATGTTCCTCCGTTCCTCTACTTCCACATACTCCTGGAAGAGCCCCTTTGCCAGTTAATGCGAGAAACGATACGAACGAAAGCAGGAAAATGAAATACTCGAGACCAACTAAGCACACGAAACAAGTACATGTTATTGCAACTTGGAATGCCATTACGGAGGTCCAGCTTGTTTATTCACAGGTTCGCGTGCTTGAAGATGTTTAGCGGTAAAGAGCACAAAATTTTTATACCGCCGCTTCCATCGTCCGGACATCAAATTTGAATGAAATTGAAAATAAAAATGCCCCCTTTTTCATATCTTGTAAACATGTTATATTGTTCCTTTTTTGTCAATATCGTTCTACTTATGTGCTGTAACCACTTCCATTCCCATTGACCCTGAGGATTTATTGAATATATTGATCCACGTGCTTTAACGACGTCACTGGACATACGTACATCATCGTACCCGTCGTAAAAACTGCACCCAGGCACGTGCATCCCCCTCCCCCATTCACACGCGCTGAACCAGGCCCCTACGTCACCCCATTACGGAAGGCGTTCACGTCGAGCCGAAGCAGAACCCCGACGTCCCCCTCCCCCGCTGGCTCGCTCCACGGGGCGACGAGAACCCGACCCGAACTGCCATTTCCGCGCCAGCACGTCCCGGCGACCTGTCATTTCCGCGCTTGTATTTATGCTGCTTGCTGTGCTCGCGGAGGGGAAGGGGAGGGCTCGACGAGGAAGAGGGGGAGAGAAGGGATAAGGGGGGAGGTGGGGAGGGCGAGGAGGAGAGCTGAGACAAGGAGGAGAGCTGGGTTATGGAGGGAGGTGGGACATGTAGGGGGTGGGGAAGACGAGGGGGAGAGCTGAGACAAGGAGAATATGGGGAGGAAGAGGGGAGAGCTGGGACAAGAGGGGGTGGGGAGAGTAGGGAAGCGTGGGAAGGGGACGAGGAATGTGGTGGTGAAAGATAAGAGAAGGGTGAGAGTGATGATGAGGAGAACGCGGATGAAGGGAAGGATGAGGAGAGGAAAAGAAGGAGGTAAAGGGGTAAGGAAATAATGGGCCAGACGACGAAAAGAATGAGGTCAAGAAATACAAAGATAAGGATCAAAACAGGGAGAGATTACGGAGGATGAACAGGATAACAAAGAGAACGAGAACGAGAAGGGGGACAGGGAGAGAGAGCTAGGAGAACAAAGACAAGGAGTAGGACGAGGAGCGATAACGGTAGGATGGAAGTTAGGACACGAAGAAGGAGGAGAAGGAGGACAAAGGGGAAGTTTAGAGGGAGAGACAGAGAACGGGGAAACAGGGTACCATCGCAAGCAAGCAATCAAGAAACAATACAAGCCAACGCGTGTATTCTTGATACTGGCTTGACATTTGCTTCCAGGGCTGGCTTAGCGCGACACGGGAAGGAAGCACAGCAAGTTGAGACATACAGGGAGGCTTTATTCCGTGTAATTACCGTGACAGAGCAGGCAGATGCACGAGACGGCTGTTGATTTATTGATTGAGGACATGAATAGATGATGAGGCAACGAAAAAAAAATGTAATGACAGGTGAGGAAAGTGTGATGAACATTCAGCAATATAAGTATACACCGCAGGAAGGGATATCACCTTTTTATGCCAATATACTTTGATTATCGAGTACAAAATGTCGTGATAAAAATACCAGAATGAAAGGAGAAATTGGGTATATAAAAGCAGACCTGACATGCATACTTACATCTTATGTGGAGTGGCACCACATTGCTGGTCGTAGCACCCAGGGAGTTGACAGCTGTGCAGGTGTAGTTCCCAGCAGATGTTCGGCGAACCATCTGTAGCACCAAGTTACTAGAGGACACGAGGATGCCTGCCTTGAGCTGGTGCTCCACTTTCTCTCCCTGGGATGAGAAATAAGGTTATTTTCATACGTCCTTGCATAAACATATTCATGAGTTGTGTGTATGTGGATGCGTGTTTCATTCTCTCTAACTCTTTCTTCCACTCTCTCTCTCTCTTTCTCTCTCTATTTCTTTCTCCTTTCTCCCCCCTCTCTCTCTCTCTCTTTCTTTCTTTTTCTTCTCTCTCCCTCTCTCTCCTCTCTCTCTCTCTCTCTCTCTCTCTCTCTCTCTCTCTCTCTCTCTCTCTCTCTCTCTCTCTCTCTCTCTCTCTCTCTCTCTCTCTCTCTCTCTCTCTCTCTCTCTCTCTCTCTCTCTCTCTCTCTCTCTCTCTCTTCTTCTCTCTCTCTCTCTCTCTCTTCTCTCTCTCTCTCTCTCTCTCTCTCTCTCTCTCTCTCTCTCTCTCTCTCTCTCTCTCTCTCTCTCTCTCTCTCTCTCTCTCTCTCTCTCTCTCTCTCTCTATCTCTATCTATCTTTCTCTCTCTCTCTTTTCTCTCTCTTTCACGCATGCACCGACACAAGCAAATGTGCAGTATACATACTACATCTGTGAGAATGTTTTTCTTAGAGTCTACTTTTGCAAATGCAGACGCTTTTAACGTCTATAGCATGATATTAACTCTTGCAAGTGAATCTGACATTATAATGTCCATTACGAATTCACATTTGAAATTCCGCCAAGCACTATTTTACATGCACTCTCGCTTTTTTCCTCTCTTCTCCTTCTCTCTTCACTTCCTTTCCCCTTTCACATTCCTCCCCCCCCCCTTCCTCCCCACACTCACCCACCCTCCTTCCCACCCTCCTTTATACGCGCCCTCCTCCATCAATCACTCTCACCCTCCCTTCTTCCTCCCCCCCCTCCCTCCTCCCTCGCTCATACTCATCCCCCCTCCCTCCTTCTTTCTCACTCTCCCTCACTCACTCTTGCCCTCCTCATCTCCTTTCCTCACTCCTCCGTCCCCCTTACCCTCACTCACTCTCACGTCCCTCACTCCTTCGCCTCACTCTCTCCTCACTCATTCTCTCCACTCCTCTCGCCTCTCTCTCCTCCCTCCCCGCCTTCCCTCACTCACTCTCGCCCTCCCTTTCTTCCTTCCCCCCTCCTTCTCCTCGCTCTCGCCCTCCCTCTCCCTCACTCACCTCGCCTCCTTCTCCTCACTCCATCTTCACTCACTCTCGCCCTCCCTTCCTCTCATCCTCCTTCCTTCACTCACTCTCGTCCTCCCTCCTCCTCCTCCTCCTTCCCACTCACTCTCGTCCTCCCTCCTCCTCCTCCTCCTTCCTCACTCACTCTCGTCTCCCCTCCTCCTCCTCCTCCTCCTCACTCACTCTCCCCTCTCGCTCGAACTCTCAACCCAGAATGTTGCACAGGTCGTGTGGTAAGTGCTCTACCATGTCGGCCTACCTGAGCACTCCAACTATAAACCAACTCAACCGGGGGCTTAACATTTTCCTGTGGCATTTTCAAGTCCTTTTTGGTGCAACTTTCCTGGGTGAGTTTTTTTTTTTTTTTTTTTTTTTTTTTTTTTTTTTTTTTTTTTGAGAATGAAAAATGGGTTTCCCTCTCAAACACTGTGAATAAGCAGGTTTATTTCCCTGCTTCTTTCTCGGTATAGTCATAAATCTCCTCGTCTGTATTTCTGGTTTTGTTAAATCCTCATCGTAATCTTTAGTTTTATAATAGCATCTTTCGTATACCGTCTCCTCCTCGTTTCTCTTTCTCTAATCCCCTTATTCTCCAAATCTCCTCTTTCCCAACTTTATTTCCCACCCTCCTTAACCCCTTCTCCCCCCCACACACACACCCAGTTCCACCCTACCCCACCAACCCCCATCCCCCACCCCTCCTCTCCCTCCACTGGCCCAATCTCCTCTCACACATCGCACAAAACTCTACGGACGAAAACCCACATTATGATGCCATATGATATCCCTGGCCTCTGGGTTGCTCCTCACGTCGCACTCGAAGTAGACGTCCTTCCCCTCCGTGATGGGCTCCACGCCGAGGGTGGCTCCGAGCTTCAGTGAAACCCGGGGGGCGACTGTAAAGGGGGGGGGTATTTCAGTACAAGTGGTGTAGGTTTGGTAGAAAGGATAAATCATTTCAGTACAAGTGGTGTAGGTTTGGTAGAAAGGATAAATCATTTCAGTACAAGTGGCGTAGGTCTGGTGTTAATGGTGTACGGTGTGTCTCTAGTATACAGAGTATAAAGTGGATTATCATGTATATAGACTAGACTTGAGTATTAACAGAAAATGAACACGCAGCTTGAATTTGCATGTCGAAACTTTTCAAACTAAAGTAACAGCATCAATAATCAATAAAGCGTCTGCACAAAATATCGTTTCCAAAAATATTTTGAAAGTTAACCAAGTAACGATAGTTAAGAAAACTTGTGGGAAATCGATGCGACCCTTGGAAGCAAAGAAAAAAAAAAAAAAAAAAGTCTCGAATGGTTTTGTGGTATGTTCGAGGACAAATATTCCTTAGGAAGAAAACGAATATCGATACTTATTATCAATACTGCACAATAAGATACACGTGCACACGCCTTCGTATAAGATTTATATCTATTTTCTCTCAAAATAAACCCCAAACGAAAAAATAGTAATATAATGAATAGAAAAAGGAGGAAAAAGAGAAAAAAAGCTATTACACATAAGATATCTATGTTCTCTCAAAATAAACCCCAAAATGAAAATAATATATATAATGAATAGAAAAAAAAGCTATAAGATCTAGATCTATTTCTCTCAAAAACCCAAAATGAAATATATATATATAATGAATAGAAAAAAGAAGGAAAAAGAAAAAAAAAGCTGTTACACATAAGATATATCTATTTTCTCTCATAATATACCCCAAATAAAAAAAAATGATAAAACAAACAGAAAAAA
>NW_020870158.1:534450-539450 GCF_003789085.1 Penaeus vannamei | reverse complement strand
AAGGCTTTAGAATGTGTAAGATGGGGATGAAGATGAGAAGATAAGAATACTGAGAAAATGAGAAAAAAAGGAAAATTCAGAAGAATATGTGATAAGGCTTTTAGAATTCGTACGATGGGATGAAGATGAGAAGGATAAGAATACTGAGAAAATGAGAAAAAAGGGGAAATTCAGAAGAATATGTGATATTTAGAATATGTAAAATGGAAATGAAGATGAGAAGATAAGAATACTGAGAAAATAAGAAAAAAGGAAAATTCAGAAGAATATGTGATAAGGCTTTAGAATATGTAAAATGGGAATGAAGATTAGAAGATAAAGATACTGAGAAAATAAGAAAAAAGGAAAATTCAGAAGAATATGCGATAAGGCTTTAGAATTCGTAAAATGGGGATGAAGATGAGAAGATAAAATTACCGAGAAAATAAGAAAAAAAGAAAATTCAGAAGAATATGAAATAAGTATGGTTGACCTTTGCAGATAATTGCACACTGTGAAAGGTCATGTTTTATTGGTGGAATATCCTTTATATAATAACAATAATAAGAATGAATTAGTTGATATCACGAAAAACAGGAAAGACCTCGAGACATAAAAAAAAAAGTGAACACAGAACGATATAAAACCTAGCAAGAAATTTGAAAACCTTGATAAAAAAGAAATGTGGAAGAAAACAAGAAACCTTAAAAGATGAGACCTAAAGAAAAAAGATTTAGGAAAAAAACGTCATAAGTAAAAAAAAGAATAAATCAGTCAATATAGAAGCAGATTAACAAATATATATATAAACCTAGATCATAAAAAAAAATTGGAAATATCCGATCACACGGAACGAACAGAATCCTGGCGTGAAAAAGAGGCCTCAAAAAAGGATCGCAAATCCCCACTCCTAACACCCCTCCCCCCTCCCCCCCCTCACTCGTCCCAAGCCCCCCACTCGAAAGAGAGAGAGAGGGGAGGGAGAGAGGTAGAGGGAGAGGGAGAGGAGAGAGAGAGAGAGAAGAGAGGAGGGAGAGGGAGAGGGAGAGGAGAGAGAGAGAGAGAGAGAGAGAGAGAGAAGAGAGAGAGAGAGAGAGAGAGAGAGAGAGAGAGAGAGAGAGAGAGAGAGAAGAGAGAGAGAGAGAGAGAGAGAGAAAGGGAGAGAGAGGACAGAGAAAGAGAGAGAACAGAAGAGACAGAGAGAAGAAGGAAAAAAAAATACAAAAGAGAGAAACATACACAAAAAAAACAATAAACAGAACACACAAACAAAAACAAAAAAAAAACAAAACACGTGCGAATGAAAGGGCGACTCACCGAAGCGTGCAGTTTTGTTTTTTCTCCCAATTGCTCTTTCTCCCAGCTGAGCTCAGCGGAGGGGTAGGCTCCCACGGCCACGCACTCGATCCGCGCCTGCCGCCCTTCCACCAAGGGCGAACCCGAGGACTTGATCTTCACGGACGATGGGCGTACTGCGGACGAGGAAATAGAGGTATGTAGAAGGATGATAGGGAAGAGAGAAGGATGATAGGGAATAGAGAAGGATGATGGATGAGATGGGAGGATGATAGGGAATAGGGGAATAGGGAATAGAGAAGGATGATAGGGAATAGAGAAGGGGAATAGAGAAGGATGATAGGGAATAGAGAAGGATGATAGGGAATAGAGAAGGATGATAGGGAATAGAGAAAGGATGATAGGGAATAGAGAAGGATATAGGGAATAGAGAGGGATGATAGGGAATAGAGAAGGATGATAGGGAATAGAGAAGGATGATGGGAGAAGGGGAATAGAGAAGGATGATAGGGAATGAGAGAAGGAATGATAAGGAATAGAGAAGGATGATAGGAATAGAGAAGGATGATAGGGAAATGAGGGAATAGAGAGGGATATAGGGAATAGAGAAGGATGATAGGGAATAGAGAATGATGGGAGAGAAGGATGATAGGGATAGAGAAGGATGAGAATAGAGAAAGATGATAGGGAATAGAGAAGGATGGTAGGGAATAGAGAGGGATGATAGGGAATAGAGAAGGATGATAGGGAATAGGGATGATAGGGAATAGAGAAGGATGATAGGGAATAGAGAAGGATGATAGGGAATAGAGAGGATGATGGGGAATAGAGAAGGATGATAGGAATAGGAAGGATGAGAGGGAATAGAGAAGGATGATGGGGAATAGAGAGAGGATGATAGGGAATAGAGAAGGGAGATAGGGAATAGGAGAAGGATGATAGGGAATAGAGAAGGATGAATTAGAGAAGGATGATAGGGAATAGAGAAGGATGATAGGGATAGGGAATAGAAGGAGATAGGGATGATAGGAATAGAAGGAAGGGAATAGAGAGGATGATAGGTAGAAGGATGATAGGGATAGAGAGGGATTATAGATATGAGGAAATAGAGAAGGATGATGGGGAATAGAGAAGGATGATAGGGAATAGAGAAGGATGGTAGGGAATAGAGAAAGATGATAGGGAATAGAGAAGGATGATAGGGAATAGAGAAGATATGATGGGATAAGAGAAGGAGATGGGAGAGAGAAGGATGATAGGGAATAGAGAAGGATGATAGGGGATGAGATAGAGAAGGATGATGGGAATAGAGAGGATGATAGCAGGATAGGAATAGAGAAGGATGATAGGAATGATGGGGAAGAGAGAGGATGATAGGGGATAGAGAGATATGATAGGAAGAGAAGGATGATAGGGAATAGAGAAGGATGATAGGGAATAGAGAAGGATGATAGGGAATAGAGAAGGATGATAGGGATTTGAATAGAGAGAAGGAATAGATAGAGAAGATGATAGGGAATAGAGAGGGATAGGAATAGAGAAGGATGATAGGAATAGAGAAGGATGATAGGGATAGAGAAGGATGATGGGGAATAGAGAAAGGATGATAGGGAATAGAGAAGATGATAGGGATTAGGGAATAGAGAAGGATGATAGGGAATAGAGAAGGATGATCAGACATTGAAAAATGGATGGAAGGAGGATATGGAAGGACGAGGTTGATCTGACGTTGGGAATAGAAATATGTAGAAGGATGACATGAAATAGGTAAGAAATGTATATCTAGAAGGATAATAATAACAGGTTAGAAATAGAAAAAAAACGAAGATAATCAGACGCTGGAAACAGAAATACTTGGAAGGAGGACATAGCGTTGGGAAGAATTATCAGACTTTGGAAATAAAAATAAAAATATAGAAGAATAATCATTTTCTGGAAATAGAAATATCTAGAAAGATGATCAGATTCTGGAAATAAAAATATTTAGAAGAATGACATGGAATAGAACAGGATAATCAGACATCGGAAATAGAAATATATTGAATAAAAAAAAGAATAAACGAGAATTATCTGATATTCTAAGTAGAAATATATAGAAGACTAACCAGAATTTGAGAATTATATAAAAGTAAGATAGAATGAATGGTCTCAAAAACGAAACATCAGAAGAACCTGAGAGAAAGATAGAAATGATGATAAGAACAAAGATAATGCGAATAGGAGGGTGAAGGATCTAGCAAAATGTATCTTTAATGTAACATTATGAATATGTGATACCAGGGATAAGGAAATATAGAAGGATGGAAACAGATGAAATAAGATACTTTTGATGCGAGTGAGAACATAAAGCGTTAGGAGGAAGGGGAATAAGAGAAATATCAAAACAATGATAGGATATAGGAGAGGAATAAGACGGTGAGAGACACAGATGGATGAGAAAAGGAGAAGGATGTGATAAAGATAAGAGGATGAGGATTGAGGAAATAGTATGTGTTGTGAGGAATGTGAGGACGTTGAAAGGGGGAGGAACAACGTAGGGGGTAATTCTGGTTTTTATTTTTTTTTTTTTTTTTTATTTATTTTTTATTTTTTTTTTATTTTTTTAATTTTTTTTATTTTATTTTATTTTATTTTTTTATTTTATTTTTTATTTTATTTTATAATTTATTTATATTTATGATTTATTTTTTTTTATTTTATTTTATTTTATAATTTATTTGATTTATTTTATTTGGTATGGAATATTATTACCCATAATGCTTCGTTTTTTTTTTTTGGGGGGGGGGGTGACAATCGTGATAAGGGTGAAGAAAATGCTAATGATGATATCTCGTTTGATAATCAAATTGGTAACAGTATAAGCAGTGATATCAATCAATTTCATCATTATATTTGGTTGTCATCATGAATTCAATTTAATGATTATTATGATCATTGTCATTATCAGAACTGATACCAATATCATCAGGATTACTATAATTGACAAAATCCTAAATTTTCGATCGTTATTCTTGTTATTGCTATTACTCTTATCATTTTCATTGTCATTATTCTCGGTAGTAGTGTTCTTCTATAGTACAATGTAATAGTACTATTACTTCTGTTACACTACTACAAGAACCTTCCATTACTATTGCTAGAGTTGATAATACAGATAATGACAGTGATAATGATGATAATGAAAATAAGGATAATAATGATGAAAACAATAGTGATAGCAATAGTTATGATAATAACACTAATAATGATGATGATAAAGACAATAACAACATTAATGAAACAATAATGATAATGATAATAGAAACAAAAATAATAATAACAATGATCATAATCAGATTCATAATCATGATAAAAGTAATAAAAGCAATAAAAAATAATAATGAAGTAATGAAAATGGTGACGATAATGATCATAATAATAATGATAAAAACAATGATGAATATTTAAACCGTAACAAACCGAACACCAAACTAAAAAAAAAAAAAAAAAAAAAAAAAAAAAAAAAAAAAAAACACTTCTCTCTCTTTTCCAATATTCCATTTCCTTTTTAAAGAAAACAAATGAAGTAAGACAAATGCAGACAAAGCGGAGCAAATGAACGCCGGCGAGACTAAGGCGTGGACCGACATTGCCTCTTACGAAAGACAGATGTCTTGGGACAGACGAGACAAATGCAGTCAGGAGGAAGGAATGAGTCAGCGTCTTCGGTATTTTCCGGCTCAGTG
>NW_020870158.1:519450-526950 GCF_003789085.1 Penaeus vannamei | reverse complement strand
ACAAAGCCATCCTTTCATTTCTTCAGTATGGCTCTCACACCTTAGGAAGTGGGTAGAAGGGGATGAAGGAGACGGAAAAGGAAGGAGGGAGACCATGTAAAATTAGTTGAGGTGAGGGTTGAGGTCCAACCCATATCTTAAGCCCTACCCCCACAACAAGAAGCAAGTGATTGTGTGTGTGGGGGGGGGGGATTTTTTATCAGCTTTGCTGAGGACTATAACAATGAAGAATCTTGAGAGGAACTGAGGGCAGTGCAAAGACACAGAAATGTCATTTAATAATAACAGGGAAAAAATCTTGGTGTTAGCCATAAGATTGAACAATGTTTGATGTTTAAATCCCACCTAAAAAGGACAAGAGAGTAATAGGTGTATTCCCTGTCAGTCTCTCATTTAGGATTTGTAGTACTCAACACGCCTTATTCAGTGATACAGACTTCCCTCTTGGAAGTACTTATCATTGATGGATTTTTCTTTCAGGTGAAAAGTTGGTAAACCTTTTGTTCTTTAAAGGAGCTTGCAAAAAGAATTGACAGAATGAGGTATTGCAAAATCTTTTATTGTGAAAAAACAATGTTTTGGTATCAAATTCTTTTATCAGATTTTTGTAATGTATTATTTATAATTAGGAATTATTAACCTTCTTTCTAAGATATTCTGTTTTATTACAATTCCTTATATTTTAGCATGCAAACCATGTTGATACCACTCAGTTCCTTTTTAAAGAAAGGTAGACATGTATAAGGCTTAAAAGCAATTTTTTAATATCAGTAGGAACGTACATTTTCATTACTCTTTATAATAACTAAATAGTCTTTGGTCAATCTATTTTAAAATTAGAATTAATCAGGCACTTTATTGTTTATAAAGTAACAACTAAACAAAAAAATTACATAAGGTCAGTATGATATACATTCTGTAACAGAAAAAAGTGTAAAGGAAATAAACCCATGCTTCACTGGGCTTATTCCAACTAGTGGTCAGGGCATATCTGTGGACAAATGATGCTGTGGTAATTTGATATTTCGACAGGATGATGGGAGTAAAGGCAAAAGGAGTGGGGATTATAAATTTGCAGCAAATGGACAGCACTAAGAACTAAGTGAAGGTCTGTTGACCAGACCTCCACAGGTGTGCCTCAACTCAGATAGGTTAAGGGATCAATGAAAGTCTTGACATAACTTGATGTAAATATTATTTTCACAGAAAGCAATACATTAATGTAATGGCAAAAATATTCCTTCTAAAAATGTCTACAGGTTGGATGCAATTGTGTTTATAAAAATAGAAAACACCTGCACTATAAAATAGTATGATCTTTTAATAAAAGCAATACAGTTTTTCCATTGGCATTCACAAGGCATTTTGTCCACACAATACACCATGGATTTAATGCTAGGTAAATTATATATAATCCAAAATAAGAAACTATTTATTACTTGTTACTTGCATCAAAGTTTGAGGTATCATCATTTTTAGTTATAAAATGCGTTCATGTGATATAAAGTGTAAAAATTTAATAAACCTTGTCATTAAAATGTTTTAGAAACCTTCACATATGATCGTAATGGAAAATAAAATTACACAAATTAGTTCTTGATAATGAACAAAATAAATTCACTGGTATTGTAATACAAATATTCTATTTTTAAAAATTTCTGTACATGTCTACTTCATTATCACAAAAATATATACAGCAAGAAAAATCTAAACCCAAACATTTATTGTTTAAAATCAAAATAATTTAATTTATCAAACATAAGTTCTGCCTCAAAGAACATTGAAAATTGACTTCATATCCTCAAGTGTCAATTTATTGCTAGTAGTTCTCTTAGCACCTGACAGTACGTCCTCTGCCAGCTGTAGCTTTTTCTGTTGGAGCTGCAATATCCGTTCCTCAACAGTGTTCTGCACAACAAACCTGGAAGATAAAATATTATAAACAACTTGAAACAGTGATGATTATTTAGATCATCAAGGATTATCTATATCACTGATGCAGGGATGGCATGTATTAATGCCATGTCCACTGTAATTTAAACTTAGAACTATAATACAATAATTACAATAATAATAATAATAATAATAAATAATTATTATTATTATTATTATTACAGTAACAGTAAGTGCTAGAAAGAAAACCTTTTCCCAAAAACTTTTAAAAAATGGGGTAAATCTTGTCATTGATATCAACCTTGGTGATTAAGTGCTTTGAGAAGTCAATCTACATGTAAATAAAATTTACAAAACAAAACAATAGAGGACAATGCATGTACTTGGTTTGCTGATCTTGGAGAATTATATGAAAGGTGGAACTTTAAAAAAATGCATGTATCTGAAACCAGGCTAATTTGGCCTTCATAGTTAAATAGGCCTAAATGAAATGATGCTTTAAAACACTGTTGACCAATTAAACCACTGAATACAAGTTATATCAATGAGGGCTATCTAATCCAGTGACTGATGACCAAATGTCACTGACGACAACTTAAATTATTAGAAATTAGCTGAATCATTAATCATTAACAAGTGACTACATCAATGGGACTTGCAAATATCTACAAAATAACAGAGTTATGAGAGCTCACAAATAATAGGTCTTGCTTAAAATTGTATGAAAAAAGAAGAAGACACCAACAAAAGATTAAGAGAAAAAAGAAAATATGAAGAAATACTGCAAAAAAAGTAATTAAAGACAGAAATAGAAAAGAACGTCAACCATTCCTCACCTATGCACAGTAACTTTTCTCGTCTGCCCCACACGATAGATGCGGTCACAGGCTTGAGCCTCCAACTGCGGATTCCAATGCATGTCCAGCAAGAACAAATGATTTGCCCCGACTAAATTTAGTCCAACACCTCCAGCAGCCAGTGATAGAAGCAATACCTGAAAATGAGAAATTATTTGCTAGATGACAGATAGCATAGAGTACCAGAATTACAAATTCACACTCATTTACAAGAAGAAAGCTTATTAATGAAAAGAAAAAAAAAAGAGAGAAAAAAAAAAAAAAATCTGCACACAGTCTAGAAAACTTGGAAGGTAGTTAAAGGCCAAGGATAAAGAAAAATATCAATAAAAACTTACTGGTGGACCTCTAGGATTATTATTAAAGTCATCAACAATAGCAGGTCTTTCCTTGACTAAAACTTGACCAGATATTGTGAGGCACCGAATTCCTACATTTTCCAAATGCTTTTCAACCACTTCTAACATGGATGTCCACTGGGAGACAATGACGGCCTTTTCCCTTGTTCCTTTGTCACGCAATTTGCAGAGTTCCTCAGTGATTTTCTCAATCTGTTGATGAAGAATATTTGTCAACAAGTGTAGGACTATGTTATGTGAATTAAAAGTACAGTTTAGACAAAGACCAGCTGTAACAGGGGCCTAATTTTTAGGCTTAACCAAGGCAAAGTGGAGTCTTTGATATTTGAAGTACTTTAATCTACACTTAAAAAATAATAATAAAGAAAAAGAAGAAGAAAAAAAATCCTGAAGGAAATGACATTGAGTAAGCCAGCCGATACATGCCACATAAACTGCAATAGGATACAGTCATGGCAAATAAGATTCAAAGGGTTAATCTAAATGTAAACCTAAGCTTAAACATGTTCAGTATGACAACACATGAGAAAAACAACTCACTTTTGAGCTAGCAGAGCTCGTAGAAAAGACAGGATTCTTGAGGTGTAGTATGTCTTTCTTCACTTTATTATCAGCCTCCTCCTCCACCTCGTTTGGCATCATAAGACTCATCTCTGCCATCTGCGAAACCAAGTCCAGTTCCATGCTATCTTTTGTGCCGCTCTCTAAACCATCTGTGTCATTACTCTCGGTTTCCACCATCTGAAAACAAAGGAGTTTTTATCTGCCTGCCTTTATGAAAATTATTATTCCAAATCATAAAAAAGTATACTATAAACTACTGTAATGAAAACTTTCTGAAAGGAGAGAAGAGAGTGAGAATATGAATCCTTACCCCTTTAATGAGAGAAGGATGGCAGCATATCTGACGCAAACGAAGAAGCAATACCAGCAAATGATGAGCTTTTACATTTTCAATTGCAGAATCAGCTGTGAGTGTTGGTGTAAATCTGTTGTCTGTTTAAGGGAATTAGAAAAAGATGAAAAAAGTCAAAATATTTTTAAAAGCACCTTATTACATACTGTATCATGAGTACACTAAATGGCTAACTTACCAATCATTAGTGCAATTTTGATATGTTAACTAATAATATCACTATATAGTATAACAATGTAAACTACATAGTCTTTAAAACATGTTCCAAAAGACATAAATATCAAATTCTAATTGGGATAAAATTAGGTATCCTTTTCCATTTTAAACACTTGCCGCCGGGCATAGCATGTGCGTACATGCCATACCAACTGTGTGTTTAATTTAGTTATTGTTTTTACCTATAGATGGCTCAAGTACTAAGTAACCAATGAGCCAGTTACAAGTAGTACTTGTCTGACCTATTTACCCTTTTCCTTGAGTTTCGAAAGTATTTCTAGTATCTAATACTGCTGTTAATAATGTCAGTGACAATATAGTACTTACAATGTTTTTAACAAAAATACGGGTTAATATTGATAGCATTAATAAAAGAATCATTTTCTCACTATTTCAATGAGAGGCGAGGTCCCAAGCTCTACTAATGGACTCTTTTGTGGCTAAGCACTGGCAGACCCATTTATGTACAGAAACATTTAAAAAAAACAATACTAAAGAGAATGCAACATTTTCCCGTCGGCATTTGGTTAAAAGATTTAAAAATTATGAGAGTAATAATGTTGTCTAAGCTAAGTTATGCATATCAATTTTTAGTATATTCTTAACCACATATATAGACAAATGAAACCAAGAGGTTATATTCCTTTAAACATAATCTTTACAAATTACACATGGAGAGACAAATTTGCATATTCCAAAATGCCCTTTTTATTTTTACAACAAAAACATTGATCTTACCATCTTTCTTTGTGCAACAACTGCTGGTCTGTTTCCACCCCATTTTCCATTTTTTCTTGCTCTCTTTCTTCATTACTCTTCATGTACTGGACCAATGCAGACCTAATAATGAGAACAGTCAAAGAGATATCAACACTGGTGATATAAACTCAATAATCTAAAATTCAGAATGACATGGAAATCAATCTTAATTAATAAACATCTAAAATAACTATAATTTTATAGTTGCAAGCATTTTTACTTTTAAACTTTTTCCATAAAGTTCAATCACTAATGTGTAACAGGACACAATCTCTTTTAGAAGACTTTTAGTAGTTACTCAAGGTATATATCTAATTAGGCAGAATCAACCTTAAAGTTTTGGAATATTTGAATTTGACTCTGTATACTTCATCTATTTTCATGTAAACACAGGGAGTAAAATATATCATCTACATTTGAGTCATCAAAAAAGTTCATTCCATATAAAATTATTTGCTGTTAGTTTTAGCAAGTCACATGAATGACTAAAGCCAGGGCCCATCAACATATTTATATATATTTGATATTATAGTTACACCTTACCCTATATAATTGCACAATGTTAACATGAATGCTCAATGATGCTAATGAAAGGGCTATACTGAGCTTGTCAAAATTAAAATTCTAAAAAAGTATGCAGAAAAACTCTGGTAACAAAAAATCAATTTAAACAATATTAACAATTAGCCCATTAGACAGATTACAAGTTGCATAATTTACCATAAGAATACTTTCATTCCTTAACTCTACCCACCTTGAGAAAGTGAAAACCCTGTCATAGACCTCCCGCTCACGTTGGGAAAGAGACAGTGCATGTTGTACAATTTTCTTTTCTGGCAACTCCACCAATTTTTTGCCAGTATTCTGGTCAACCTGAAAAGGACCATTGAATAAAACAATCTTTCATACAAAAACTAAGAGAATATTCAATAAAAAGGAAGGATGGAAGAAAGGAAGGAGGGGGAGAGGGAGGGAGGGAAGGAAGAAGAAGAGGAAAAAGAAGAAGGAAGGAAGGAAGGAAGGAAGGAAGGAAGGAAGGAAGGAAGGAAGGAAGAAAGAAAGAAGAACAACAACATAGATGGGACAACACAGTAATTCAACAATAAAGTCATATATTAAAAGAAGCATGATCATTCAAGTTCTACATGGAAGATGTATATCAAGCATGAAGTATTTATAAAATACCTGATCCTTTGTTCTCCTTAGCATGATGACCTTGGTTAGAAGGCCTAATCGCCGCATTCCCTGAGCACTGTTGTTTGATACCTGTAGCTTCCAACACTATAAAAGAAATTCACCTGTTATATTCACTGGGTTAAAGAGAACATTCAAATGGGAGATGTAAACACCTTTTATCATGTCACTAACTTTATGAAACTTCAAATACACAAACAGAAATAAACATAATAATTCCTTACTGTATAATCATCAAAGGGAGAAACTCTCAGGAACCGCAAGAGGGAATACAGATCCATCTCCTTATTTTGCACAGGGGTTCCTGTAAGTACCCATCGTCTGCCTCCACGGAGCAAGCAGACAGCTTTAGCCGTTTGACTCTTGTGATTTCGGATTTGATGCCCTTCATCAAGGATAATCCGAGACCAGCCAATCCTAAAGAGACGGCCCTGATCTTTAGCTTTATCTGCAATTAAATATTTGATTAATGTTTATTCTTCTGAAGCAAATATAGTTATTTAATGTAGTAATATACATTACATATATATATCAACTCTTTAATTTTGTGATTACTAGATAAACTTTCATATAAAGATTATAAAATCTAAATCTTAAATCACATCTAAAGATTGAGAGAGTGAGTGCATGTGTACATTTAAATTTATACTTATAATAAATACTAACCTTTGGCACATCATCTTTGTTGCTCTTATCAATTTTTTCTTTTCCACCTGGAAAAGCTTCTTTCATAACCAGTTGGTATGTTGTAACTACAATGTCATTAGTGTGCCAAGCTGAAAACAAGAAAGTAACAAGAATGTGTAATAAATTCCACTGTAAACAGAACAGCACTAAAGCATTACATTAATAAATATGAAGACAATTTGAAAACGCCACAACAGAGTAAAAAGAAAAAGATTTGCTTACGCATGAATGTCTAAATCTCTACTGGTGCCATGATAAACAAGGCACTTCACTTTGCCCTTGGCCACATGCTTCTGTGTTTCCCCTTTCCATTGGCCAAGTAAGGATGCAGGACATACCACCAATGTTCCATGAGAAGGAACAAGGAAGTCTGTTTTGCCTTTCCTTTCCTTATCCATCCCTCCTCCTCTTGGCTTTCACCACCTTCATGATCAGACTCTTGGAGAGATGAAAGTCTTCAGCAATCACCCCTTCCCTAATCAATTCTCGGTGGCGGAGCACAAGCGAGATCATTGTCAGGGTTTTACCCAGACCCATGTCATCAGCTGAAAAAAAGATGCACGTGTTATTTTACTTTCCAAGTACATGTTCATATACAGGTGAACACAGGCAGACCTAG
>NW_020870158.1:511950-514450 GCF_003789085.1 Penaeus vannamei | reverse complement strand
AAGATTAGTTCATCATTTTTGTCTCTTTTAAATAGGATGCAATTTCATTTAATCATCCCTTAAGAACCCCAAGCTAACCTCTTAACCTGACTACGTTTCACTACAGTGGAATTAAGTTGATGGCATTTTAAAAGCTTAATCTTCTTCACAAAAATGTATATTTCTTTGTCATATGTTAAATATACAGTGTATCAATAAGCCAAAACATTGAAAAAGTTATCATAGTTAAAATTCACATACAAAACATATAAAACACATACAAAGCAACAAAATCATAGCTTCATCTTATATAGAACTAAAATATATATTCCGATGTATTTATTAGTATCAAGATGTATAAATGGCAAAAAGACAATGATATACCATGATGTAACTCTCTGATATGTTATAACATGGTATGTGAAGAGGGAATATAAGAGTGGAAAAGATTGAGGGTTTGGCTATATGAAATATGCAATTTAGTACCAGAAATACACATTTACACATGATACATTTCATTCACAAGGAAAACAGGAGAAATGGGAAGAATGGAAGGTCTCCAAGGGGTATGAGGGTATGATGGTCATATGTTGAGTGTGGCTGCAGAAAACTTTTCATTCATTACCTGATACATTAGTGGATGCTACAAATGTCTTAAGTAAAATCTGCATATTATACAGAAGGCCAGACAAAATGGTAATTGAGAGAGAAAATACAAAAAGAAGGATAAAAGGAAAATTTAATGGAAAAAGTGGAACAAAAATGGAACAGAATACTAACAGAGGAAAAGCTGCTATGATTATCAGTGATGGAACTAATAATTAATGTTGAAGAAAATGACAATAAAAGGGAACGGGCAATACCAAACTAGATATGAAATAAACAATGAATGGAAAAGAGAAGGAAAAAAAATTATCATCAAGCTAACCTGGATGCTGTCAACACTCAGATTTGCCAAGGCATCTTCCAAAGAACGAATCTTGGCCTTTATTTTTTCACCTTGTCCGGAAGAGCTGCCATATTTCCTGTCCGCATCACCAACTAAAGACAAATTTTGCCTTTTATAAGAATGTTACTCAGAGATAATAATATAACATTATACTTCATCCACTTCTTTATATGGTTTAAGTTTTATTCTTGGTATCTGCATTAATGAGAGTTTACTATGCTCATTTTCAATAATAAAACTGTATGCCCTTTATCTTATGAACAATAATAAACAATATTATGGAACTAAGAATTTCTCAAAACCTACCTTCATTTGTTTCAGCTTTCTCTGGATTTTCATCTGCATCCATATCCGACACGGACACGGACATGCCTGAGGTAAGGCTCTCTTCCACTTGTATTGCCGGCAGATGCATTTGACACTCTCCAAAATACTGACTGACTTGTAACTGAAGTTACAGAGTCTTCAAAGTTTGTCCGACTAATAGGATGCAGATGATTCATGTTTCTGTGGCGTTTTCTTTTTAATTTTGAAACGGTGCCCATACTTTTGCTGGGGGGTTAAGGATTTTTCATTTTCTGGAGATGATGGAGATACAATGGAATCATTAGTTGTCCTCCAAAAATTCCACTGGGTTCCTGTTCTGAGATATTCTTTAATGAAGACTCTTCTTGGCTGTCGCTATCAATAACAGTTGACTTCTTCCTTCTAATAAATTGAGGAACTGGACTGTCTGCATCACTGACCAAAATCAAACAACATGTCTATTACCTGGATGTATCCCCTTGCCATCTTGAACATCAGAGCAACTCTTATATCTGGCAGTTCCCTTAGGACTTGACCTGCTCTCATTCTCTTTAGTTTTCCATTTTCTTTCCTGCCTGTACTTTAAATGACTCACATCAGATTCCGAGTCCGAGTCTGATTCCACAACAGCTTTTATTTTCTCTGATATGGTTGTGGATGGGGGCTTTCTCCTTCTTCATCGTCAGAGATTACAACAGCAGCAGATTTCCTCCATGTGTTTAGCGGTGTTGTAGGGTCAAGAGTTGGAGTACTAGACATCATTCCACCTTCTATCTTGGAACTGATACCACCAGACATGAGGGAAGGGATGGAGTGTCTGTGGAAGGGATGGATCCCATCCCCATCTTATGTGTCCTTGAGGTTTCCACTTTGGGAGTATCCTGCACAACTTTGGCATTATCTGACTTGACAACAAACTCATGGAAGTGTGAATCACCAAACAGCTGAATCATCAGATATGTATGCACTTGCATCATCTGACTCATTGATAACATTGGCTCCATTCTTGGCATAGCTGACATCCTCATCCTCATCTGAGTCTGGCACAGATACCGGTCCACTTTCAGACCTGTGACAAAATAATCACTGAGTGTCTTTGATTTATGAGTAAGTGTCACAAATGACACTTGATTTACTGAAAAGTATTTACCAAAGCATTTTAGAGACCTAGATGAAGGAAGGGGGGAAGAAGAGGGCAAACTAAGAGGAAGCACAAGAGGGAAAGAGGGAAGAACAGAAGAATGATGGTAATGAGAGTGGTGGTGT
>NW_020870158.1:492272-499772 GCF_003789085.1 Penaeus vannamei | reverse complement strand
CTCTCTCACTGTAAAACTAGCGAGGCGTGAAAAGCAACATCATCAGTGAGGTTGCTCGTTATAGCTACGTAACAGTCGCGAGTGCCTCAAGGCGTGAAAGTTGCTTTCTGGAGATATTAGCTTGGTTGGTATTAATGGTATTTGGTTGCTCTAGCTTGCGCGCTAAGGATGTCTTTTGATATGTCCGGGTTCAATATTTCAACATTTCATTTTCACACACACACACACACACACACACACACACACACACACACACACACACACACACACACACACACACACACACACACACTCACATAATACATATATATATATATATATATATATATATATATATATATATATATATATATATAATATATATATATATATATATTATATATATATATATATATATATATATATATATATATATCGGTGAAGGGCTATTTCTCGTACTGGGCTTTAACGTACGTATGAAAAATGCTAACGAAGCGGTCTAGCGCTTCGTTGAAGCTGTCTGGGGAACACTGCTCCATGACCCCCAGTTGAGCCAGGCCTCGTGGATGGGGATGCCACTGATGGGCAGTGATTTTTATTTACCCCTTCGGTAGTATTTTTTTTGCGTTACATACACGTCCATAATGTTTATATAGTACTTTCGATTAACATGATAATGGTTCCTTGAGAAATTGTTTTTACTAAGACAGGGTATGTTCAAGTGTTTGGTGTGTGTTGTAGGTTTGATTGTACATCTGTGCTTTAAAGTGAACGTTACATAGGCCATCCTAGCGATCGTGATACGCACTTTTGGCTATACTATCTAGTAGTTTCTGCTGTGTGTGTGCTTTACAACATGCCAAAACACCGGTTAATACAAATAGGCCCATGCCAAACAGACAAGAAAAGCTCAAAAAGGCATTTAACTAACTGTAGCATTACGGTATCCTATGGACGGTATGGGGTCAAAGCCATAACACTGTAGGTGAATAACATATGGATTGCATACATACCAGTGATACTCCGATTAAAGAGATTTTTCTCCAGAAATAGAAGAGGCACTGGCCAAGTACGTGGTGTCAGTTACAAAGATATTCTATGGACTTCCTAAGAAGGAATCATGCTAAGTCAGCAACAAGGGAGCGACACCCCACTTTCAGTCTTAAATCAATAGACCACTTGGCAAAGAGAGAAAGAGAGTGAGAGCCTGCCTAATAACAGAAAATGAAAAAGATATTGCTACTTAAAAAGAAGAAGAAAGAAGTCAAGAAAGCAGGTAGAGAAACAGAGAAAGAAACCACTGGCAAAGATGCCAGTTATGGAGAGAAAGCCTGCAGTTTGCAACGATTCTGAATTATCTAACTGATGTCCGACCCCTTAACCTCACAGATTCATCAGAACCGTCCGATGAAATGGTTATGGACAGTGAAACAAGTATACCAGCAGTCTAATATTTTTGCAGAAAAGCAATCGTAAAAAGAATATTTAAGTGGAGCTTTCACTAAAAGAAAGGCTGAAGAGTTCAAGTGTTCATTATGTAGCGAAGGTTTCAGATGTCCAAGAGGATAGTCCTTCAGTCAAATTTCTGACCTCAGACGTAATAACAAGTCGACTAGCAAGGGCACCTTTGCATTCCCAGCAACTAAGAGGCTTGTTGGTTTAATCACATTCCTTCATTCACTCACTAAATTTAATAGTCGTTGATTTCATTAACTTGCTTGTAATTTGCATTGTGTTGTTTAGAGCCAGAAAGAGTTCAGTAGGTATTTCTGACGAAGATATATTCGAAACCGGTCAAATACATCTATATGGTGAAGATATTCATTCTCAATTACACCTTTTCTACATTTGATAACATGAATACGGTTCATGTATGTTTATACTGATATGAAAGGGAAATGCATGGAGAATATTGCATCCATGTTTGGGAAAATGCAAAAGCTATGTGTATTTATTACCATGTGCATAATCCATGAGTTCTCGATTGCGTTGTAACTGAAAGTTGTTCCGGGAATTTAAGTCATCAAACCGAAATGTCAGGCAAGTTTCGAAAAATGTTATACAGGTTTGAATAAAGTGATATTACTCATCAAGAGCCAAAAATACTTGTTCTTTTGTTCAATTCTAGTTAACATAAACACTTGTTCATTGGCTAGTTCCTTGTTCAATTTCCATTCGTATATCAATCACAACATTTAAAGCTGTGTTTGACGTGAATAAAATAATTTAATTCCCAGCTTCTCTAATATTTCAATTAAGCAATCAAAGTTGATTGGTTAAATGAAATACTTGCTTCCCAAAGAAAAACAGAACCGCTACACAGATCTGGTTTCTGACAATTAAACTTATTTTCACCAAACAGTTATTCTGCCCCCAAAAGATATCATTACTCATTAATAAGCAGGGATGATTCACTCTTATCACCATTATCACCAAAGGAACTCGTATGTGAATCACCAGTCGTCACAACATAAAAAGTATTATATCTATATATGTTTGCGGAATCTTTAATTGAAAAAATACTGTAAAACGAAACTGGAATAAAAGATAACATAATAAAGATGTAGGGAATATGTATGATGAAAATAACAAAATGATAATGAAATAGCAATAAGAAAAATAAAGGCGTGTAAAAACAAACGAAATTAAATAAACCGATAAAATGAGAATGGAAGATAAGAATATTAATATAGATTATTATAAAACAAACGATGAAATGATAATATTAGGGATGTGATAATAATGTTAAAGATGATTATAATGATAATAAGATTCATAATAAAAACAATAGGCATAATTATTGTGATAATAATAATTATTATGATTATAATCATGATCATGATGATAATGATAACAATAAAGGTAATAGTAATGATAATATTAATGTTGAAGACAATAATGATAATGATAATAATAATAATAACAATAATAAAAATGATAATCATAACGATAACCATAGTGATAACAACAAGAACACTTATAACAGTAACAACATTGATAATAATAGTAATAATAGGAAATGATTATAATGATAAAGGTAATAGTCATGAGAGCAGTAATGGTAACGATGATAATTGTGATAAAGATAGCAGCAATAACCATAAAAGTAAAAATAAAAGTAAAAAGAAAAGGGAACAACGACGAAGTAGGCAACAGTACTGATATTGACGTTAATCATAATATTGGTATCAATGATAATAGTAATAAGTCTGAATATTCATGATTATCGATATACTTATGAAAATGTAATGTTGATTTGTATGATATCCAAGGTTGTTCCAATAATATACGCTTACTATTTATTATAGTTTTTCTCATTGTTGTCTCCAATATCATCATAATTATTATATTTCTTTTTGTTTTAATATCTTCGTCTTTATTATTCGTATTATCATTTCAGTAGCATTGATATCGCTTTTTTATTATTTTCACTTACATCATAATTATCAAATCTATTATCCACATCATTATTAATTGATATCGCTTTTTTTTTACCTTATTTTCACTTACATCATACTTATCAAATCTATTATCCACATCATTATTAACATCAATATCACATTACCATTTATTAACTTAGTTATATCACATTATTGTTGCATTTATTACACCTTAACCATTCTTAACCTAGTTGTATCACGTCATTGTTACATTTATCATAACAGCCGAAGAGTTATTTACAACCGTTGCCAGGTAAGAACAAGAAATAAAAGCAAGAAAGTGGCTGGGGACGAGAGTAAAATATCGCTCGAAACGGTCTTTACAAAAGGTACCGACGGAATCTGTATTAGCTGAATTTATCATTTATTATCGTTTTTTTTCTTATAGTTGTTATCACTGTACTTAGTGTTATTATTTTTTTTCAGGCTATTAATTCTCTTACATTTGAGAGGAGAAAGATATGATACACATTAACTGTAACAGTAATGATAAAGATTAATAATACTGATAATAGTAATAATGATAATAATCATGATAATCATGATAATTACAAAACTGATGAAAATAATGATAACAATAATAATAAATGGGTGATGTTAATAATGATATCATTACCGTTATAATGATAATAATGAAAAAAATATAGTAGTTACTACAAAAATGATAAAAATGGTAATAATAATAACAGGAATGATAATAATAACAATAATAATAGCAATATTAACAAACTGCGTGTAGTGAAAAGCCTTTTCTCGCTTATATTCTTTTCTTTAGCTTTTATTCATCTAGTTTTTCTTGTTTTTCGTAACTTTTTGTATTTTCTTAATGCACGTTTTCCGTTTCTGATAACTGGTGTAAATCATAAAACTTTATCATTATGATCAGCGCTGATATTACCTTTTACAGTGTCATTTTCTCCTCCTCTTATCAAATGCAATTAAAATATCGTCTATAATGATTATGTGATTTTATTATCGTGGAAATATATGTTTTATGTGATTAGATTGATGATCATTGTATGTAACTTTTTCAATATTACCCGCATATGAAATGAAATATGAATCAAATGTTTGCATACATATAGTGTTGAAGGTTTAAGACATTTATTGTAACACACACACACACACACACACACACACACACACACACACACACACACACACACACACACACACACACACACACACAACACACACACCACCACACACACACCACCCACACACACACACACACACACACACACACACACACACACACACACACACACACACGAACACACGCAACACACATACAGAATCCCGAGAAAAAAAATCGTAAAGTGCTCCCCCCACCTATTGCTAGGCGCGGAGCATCGGCCTCAGCGCGGCGCCGGCAACCGAGTCGAATCTGGTTCGAACTTTAATCCGGTTTGAAGCCTTGATTTCGATACCGCCGGTGAACATTTTTTTTTTTTTATCATTCATTAATGTTATCATTTTTTAATAGGGTTATCATTTCGCTATATAGTGTTATCATTTTGTTATATAGTGTTACCATTTTGTTATAGTGTTATCATTTCGCTATGTAGTGTTATCATTTTGTTATAGTGTTATCATTTCTTTATATAGTGGTATCATTTCGTTATAGTGTTATAATTTCGTTATATAGTGTTATTTTGTTATACAGTTATCAGTTATGTTAGCATATAGTGTTATCATTTCGTTATAGTGTTATAATTTCGTTATAGTGTTATCATTTCGTTATATAGTGTTATCATTTCGTTGTATAATCTTGTCATTTCGTTATACTGTGTTATCATTTTGTTATATAGTGTTATCATTTCGTTATATAATCTTGTCATTTCGTTATGTGTTATCATATAGTGTTATCATGTTATCATATCATTTCGTTATAGTGTTATCATTTCATCTTGTCATTTCGTTATACTCATTGTCATTCGTTATATAGTCATTTCGTTATACTGTGTTATCATTTCGTTATATAGTGTTATCATTTCGTTATATAATCTTGTCATTTCGTTATACTGTGTTATCATTTCGTTATATAGTGTTATCATTTCGTTATATAATCTTGTCATTTCCTTATACTGTGTTATCATTTCGTTCTATAGTGTTATCCTTGTCATTTCGTTATACTGTTATCATTTCGTTATATAATGTTATCATTTTGTTATATAATCTTGTCATTTCGTTATACTGTGTTATCATTTCGTTATATAGTGTTATCATTTCGTATATAATCTTGTCATTTCCTTATATACTGTGTTTATCATTTCGTTTTAATAATGTTATCATTTTTATATAATCTTGTCATTTCCTATACTGTTATCATTTCGTTATAATGTCGTTATATCTGTCAGTTATTTCGTTATATAGTTATTATAATTTCGTTTCAATCTTGTCATTTCGTTATACTGTTATCATTATATGTTCATTTCGTTATATAATTTTGTCATTTCGTTATACTGTGTTATCATTTCGTTATATAGTGTTATCATTTCGTTATATAATCTTGTCATTTCGTTATACTGTTATCATTTCGTTATATAGTGTTATCATTTCGTTATATAATCTTGTCATTTCGTTATACTGTGTTATCATTTCGGTGTTATCATTTCGTATGTCATTTCGTTATACTGTGCTCTCATTTCGTTATATAGTGATACATAGTGCTATCATTTCGAAGGTTATATTTTTCTCGTGTATCTCGTTCTGGTTTTCATTTGTGCATTTGTGAAATACTGTAATTATTGTGACACTAATGCGAAAAAAGCTACACTTGACGTGCTCAGTTGTAAAACCACTTCCCATGCTACCACAAACAGAACAGAACAGTAAACAATTGTTTAATGTATCACTACAATGGTCTACTATGAAAAAACATCAGGATGTATAAGATTTTCTGACAAAGGAAAGCATTCTCTGTCACACTTTCTTGTCTGTCTCTCAGTTGCTTTTCTCTTGCGATGCCACCCGCGACACGGCCACTATGGTATTCAGGTAAGTATGGCAGGGCAGCGCCATGACCGTAATCGGCAGTGTTGCTATATTGGCGGGACCGGAAATCGTGTGACCACATTGGACAGTTGACCGCTATAGACGGAATTCATAATGCTTAGGTCAATGGGAAAAATCCAAGGGACCGACAGAAAGGGACCTTTATGGCCAGGTGGCTGCAGTGCAAAGGTGACCGCTAAAGCAGTTTTGAATATATATATATATATATATATATATATATAATATATATATATATATATATATATATATATATATATATATATATACGTGTGTGTGTGTGTATGTATACACACACGCAGCACACACACATACACACACAAACACATATACACACACACACCACACACACACACACACATATATATATATATATATATATATATATATATATATATATATATATATAAGTTCGTACTGTAAATATCTGGCGTTACTCATGCATGCAAAGGCGATGTCACTTCAAATACATAAAAGTGCCACCTTTGAAGGCCATCTAATTTCTAATTAGTTTTTGGTCAACGATATATATATATATATATATATATATATATATATATATATATATATATATATATATATATATATATATATATATAGTGTGTGTGTGTGTGTGTGTGTGTGTGTGTGTGTACACACATCCACAGCACACGCACACACACACACATGATTTATTGCTATCATTATACCTCTCATACAGTAGTAAAGCGGACTCCCTGCGGGGAGCCAAGGAGCAACACCGCTCCTAGGAGGTGCAGCCTCACTCTTATGTCATTAATCTTTTAATAAAGGAATCGAGACATCTTGGACGTCTATCTGACGCTAGTTCACAATTCCCCATGCCTTTGCAGGGCCTACAGTTTGTGTGTGTTTATATATTACACAGTACGCACAAATTTACCCACCTGTCCACACGTACAGTACATCAATAGCTGATATTTGTCATACGTGCGAGAGTGACATGTTGAAACCAACGCTGTTATTTATGAAGAATTCACGAAACTGGTAATACGAGAATAAGTTCTATAAATAAAGCTTATACATAATCAATCGCATGCCTTTGTTT
>NW_020870158.1:470511-473011 GCF_003789085.1 Penaeus vannamei | reverse complement strand
GCGCTCTATCCTGCCGTGAATACGTGGTGGAGGTTTTGTTTCCTCAGCAGGGAAAGTCATGTGAATAACCATGATTATTTTCACTGTGGTTATATTATTAGGGTAATTTTATATATTACATCCGCTACTCCGACATCATCGCCCCCGCTATTGGGGCCAAGTTTGTTGCTAACGGGGGGGTTTCCGCGCAATAAAACCTACATCTTTGCATTGTATAGAGTGAGAGGAATCCAACGATACCAAAATTGTCGATATCGGTTATGCGGACGTAATATAGAAAATTACCCAAAAGACAAAAAGAAAAAGAAACCGGTTAATCTAGAGCACATGGAAATCTAGCAAACTAACAAGGACAAATTCCCTTCTTTGCTTGTAGGATGTCACTGTAAACAAACCATGTAACTTAGAAGATGGCACTCAGGAAGGTAGTATGTGTGCTGCTATCTATTGCTTATTTCGCAGTATTGAGTAAATTTCATGTTGATTTACCATTCTTTGTCTCCAAACAATATAAAGTACCATTACATTTCATTAATTTAACTAATTTCTCTAAACTATTCACATTTTATGGTCTCTAAAATTTGGTGTGTTGCCATAATAATACATGATTTGCTTAGGAGAGACTGAGGCCCAAGTTGTCACCCCTACCTTGGGCCTCAGCCCTTGCCTCAATTAATTTTGCTGTCTTTTCTTCTCCCCTTTTCCTTTTCCTTCTCTTTTCATCCCCTTCTCCTATTCACTTCCTAAGGTGTGAGAGCTGGGCTGAAAGGATGAAAGGCAAGCTTTGTGTCAGTCATGAATGGACTCCAGGAGCCATGGGCATGGTATTCCTTTGGTTGATTATCTAGCTATTATTCCTTATGGGGACCCTGAGGAGTTAACCGTTTTTTTTCCCCATTTATTTTAGGTACACCATGGCCAATAATGAAGATTCTTTACCAGTATTAGGGACATTAAAGCTTCCCCCTTCAACTAGCCTATCTAAATTGGATTTCATTGGTTTCCCAACCCCAGCTTTGACCATGGTGCAGTCCTCAGATACTAATATCCCCCCCCCCTACTATCCCTTGCTTGTTATCAGGGGGGGGTTAGGAGATGGAGACTGAGGCCGAAGATAAGATCACCCCTACAAAATTAGGTGAGGTGAGGCCTGAGGCTCTGCCCCAACTAATTTGTGCATGTTGTTTTCTTCTCCCCCTTTCCTCTTCCTTCTCTTGTTCATCCCCCTCTTTTTTGCTCTTCCTAAGGTCTAAGAGCCATTTTGAAAGGATGAAAGGCTGGATTTGTGCCAGTCATGAACAGCCTCCAATAGCCATGGTATTTGTCTAGTCCTTACCCCTTATGGGGACCCCATTTATTTTAGACTCGTTCTGGTGAATAATCAAGACTCATATTAGGGGCATTAAGCCCTGCCCCTTCAATTACCCTATCTGAATTCAATTTTGTTGGTTGTCCAACCCTTGCCATTTCATTAACCAGTTCCAACCATTGATACTAATACTCCCTCCTTGATGTTTACTGACAACACTATCCATTTCAAACCACCCACCCAGGTCATTACTCAACCTTTAGAATGCACCCCTTCCTTTCTCCAAATATTCTCCACTTCTCCTTCTGCATGTTCTTCTCCATTGTCTACCCCCTCCCCCCTCAGTAGTACTATTTATCCATATTGTCCCTCTCCCCACAGTACGACCTCACCCTCCTTCCTTAGTCCTTTTACTGTTTCCTATTTTGCAAACCTTTTGAGTATTCTTTTTGGCCCAGACAGCTAAAATAATGTCTCTATTCCTTCTTCAGTCACATATACACTCCATTTCATTCAATTGCCTATACACCCTGTTTTCCTGGAATTCACTCAATTGCCCTACCCCGTTAACCCTTCCCTTTCTACTAAACTCTGCTGTCCTTCACTTGCTCCCCTCTTTTCCCTTTTTCATTACCATGCTATCCTATAATGCTCTCTAATCTTTGACATCTAACTCATTTTATCCTAGCCTTTACTCCTCTTTACCCTTTTTGCCACAATACTTTACCTTAGTGCTATATGACCTTTGATGTCTAGCACATTTATTTGTTTCATCCATTAACCATTTTGCTTATGCAGATTATTTCATGTAGTAGTGAGTAGTTTTTCTTTGACTATTAGAGTACCATTACATTTTCCTGTAAATGTATATCAAAGTATTATGTGTTGGATAACTTTCTTATAATCAACTTGTGTAGATGAAAACTCTTATTTTCGGTCAATCTGTCCATTACAGGCAAATGGCGGTGGGAAACTGAAAATATTTCAAAAGAAGTGGAACAAGTTCTTTGAACCAGCCACCGTCACCTTGTAATATCCAATGGAAAATCTTTGGTAAGTAGCAAAAGGAAGAATATGAAAATGATGAATATGAAGATTTTGAAGCTAAAAAGAAGGAATATAATTAATTTTAGAACCCAAATCAAAGATGGAATTATTTACAGAGTAGTTTGATATTACTAGTCTCCCAGT
>NW_020870158.1:450511-465511 GCF_003789085.1 Penaeus vannamei | reverse complement strand
TAACAGTAAGTAGCATTTTGTTTTTGCTTCTTTTTTCGCAATATGCAATGTGCCACTAGTCACGATGGTCAGGAATAGGATCATGAACATGGAGCTAGTGCTCTTCCAATCATGGCCTATGGATCATACAGCCCACCTTCTTTTACCGATATAATGCAAATTAATGCAAAAGCCTCTTCCTAAATGCCCAATGAGTATATTCACATTCCAAGAGCTTTGTGCACTTTTAGCAAATCATTCCCATCACCTTGGTCTTCAGCTAAAATTCTCATGACAACATGTTCCCATCATCCCAAAGCTAAATTTTTCTGTGATGGCACATCACCCACACTCGCCAATTTTTTTCATGATGTGATGGTCACATCATCCAGATCCAAGGGGTTCACATAGTTTTTATGCAATAACATTAATATTCCTGCTTTGTTAAAGAGAGAGTAGAGAGAACATTATAATGCTTATGAGACAGTTCTGTCATAAATGTTTTATGGTTAGATATCATAAATATGTTCAATATACATTGGAGACAGTCATGTGAAATATCCCAACATATCAGTCAAGGTCTTAGAAAAACACAACACAGTTTATAGACTTGAGAAACTGTTGGGCAATCTTGATACAAGAAAACAGACAACATGATATGATATCATAATAATATATATAAAAGTAATCTCAAAAATGCTGTCTCTCTCTCTAAGATTATAAACCAGCTAGTGCTTATATCAGTTACAATTTGAGAGCGGCTTGTGAGCATAAATTTTAGTTAATTTTTTGTTTTTCTGGAAAAAAATAAAAAGAAAAGAGTGATCTGTCAACACTGCCCTACATTGTAGCAGTGTTGGTAGGAAATGAAAGACATTGTGACCTTTTTTGTTCCCCCCCCCTTCGCATACAGCCCTTGAATGCCTATCACTTGACGGCCAAAAACACCAAATTAAATGATTTTATTCAATTTTACAGTAAAATTATGTTGAAATCTTTTGAATCAACATATGGCAACTCTATGGCATATACAAGCTTGCAGCAAGCTGTCGCCACTGCAATTCAGGTCTATAGACCTTCAATACATCTGGGTGCTGTGCCAACAATTTATGTAAATTTTCAAACTGCCATTTTAACCAGTGTGTGTTTTTTATTTTTCATTTTATTTTATTTTTTCTTATTTTTTTTTGAGGTATGAGTTTGATCTCTTTAAAAAATTTTAAAAAGTTCATTCTGTAGCCACTGTTTAAGAAATGGAATGCATGAATTGTGACATATTTTCTTTCTCCTTGCTATTTGCAGATTTTGAACTCAGAAGGAAAGCAAAGCGTAGCTGTTAATCTAGCACTTGGAGAAACACAGATAGTAGATGAAACCAAAAGGTAAGGATTCCCCCCCCCCCCTCTCTCTCTGTCTTTCTCTCTCTCTCTCTCTCTCTCTCTCTCTCTCTCTCTCTCTCTCTCTCTCTCTCTCTCTCTCTCTCTTCTCCTCCTCTCCTCCTCTCCTCTCTTCTCCTCCTCTCTCCTCTCTCTATGTTTTCGACAAGTGGTTCCCAAACTTTTTCTCGGCTGCCCCCCCCCCCTCATATCTCATGATATTAAGAAATATTACCCCAAATGCTGCTTTTATTTCTTATCAAATGCAAAATTTTATAGCCAAACATAAATATAAGGTCAGATGTAAAAAAGTAAAATAGTCAAACTCTGACCCAAGTTTTTTTTGTAGTAAGATGAAACCAGTCCTATCTTTTGTCTAGAAATAAGTCATTAATAAGAATGGGTAGACACCCTCATTTTTGCAATTGTAAATCATAATAAAGAATTTAGTTTTATATGTCTTACCTTTAGAAAACTGTGAAGCATTGTTAAAATAATTTTTCCACTGCAGATTTCTTGAAGATAGTGGTATCTCACTTGATGCATTCACAACATCCAACATCAAGAGATCAAACACAGTCATCCTTGTGAAGAATCTTCCTGCAAAGACCACTGCCCAGGAACTGTCACAGCTGTTCTGTAGATATGGAGAGCTTGGAAGGGTTGTGCTACCTCCAGCAGGTGTTACAGGTACTGCCCATGGTGTTTTTCATGTTGCAGTTCAAAATTGAATTGGAAGTGGACAGGCATTATTTGTAGCATTATCAACTTGATTTGGGAAACAATTTATTTATGGAGAAATAAGTGTGAGAATCAGCAGAGAGAGGTTATGATGTGGCATTGTGAAAATGTATTTAACCCCTTGGCTCTGGGTGACATGACCATCATGTCACAAAAAAATGTGGCTTGAGTGCCAGATGGTCTGAACAGGCAATCATAGAAGAATTTAGCTGATGGCTTTGGTGATTGCGAACAAGCTGTCATCAGAATTTCAACTGAAGGCCTGATGATGGGAATGACTTGGTCGTTAATGCACAAAGCTCTTGTAGAGTTATTACGCTTACTGGGTATTTAGGAAGGGCTTCTTGCATGATATTTATTGGTAAATGAGTGCGGAATATGTAAGCCATGACAAGAGGAGTGCCAGCTCCAGGAAGAATACTGTTTCCTTGCTCATGATCCAGTTCCTGCCTGCTGTGACTAGTAGTGCAGATGGTGTTACAAAGAAATGAGTATTACTAAATTATTTTCAAAATGACACAAATAACAAAAAGTTACTTTTTGTTTTTATTAGTGTACACAGTGGTGGACTACCTAGATGATATGGAGTCTGTGCAAAGAATACAGTCTTTACCATCAAGTGCAGCATATCAAATAACAAATACAGACATAGGGAAATGACAAAAAAACAAATGATAATTATGCAAAAATTGAGGTCATAACTGCAAAGGGCCCTCCCAAACCTAGCTCATTGTTGTCGTGGGAGGGCTTAGGAGACGGGGACTGAGACCCAATGTAGAGGATTTCCGCTACCTTATGCCTCTGCCCTTGCCTCAACTAATTTTGCAGGGTCCTTTCTTCTCTTCTTTCCTCTTCTGATCTTCATTATTCCTTTCTTCTATCCCTTTCCTAAGGTGTGAGAGCCGTGCTGAAAGGATGAAAGGCTGGCTTTGTGTCAGACACGAACAGCCTCCGGGAGCCATAGGCATGGTATTCCCTTGGTTAATTACTTAGCCCTTACCCCTTATGGGGACCCTAAGGGGTAGACCATGGCCAGTAATGAAGATTCCTTACCCTTGATAGAGGCATTAAGGCTTGCCCCTTCATCAAATAGCCTATCTGAATTTGATTTTGATGGTTTTCCAACCCCTGCCCCTCCTTTGACCACGGCTCTGACCACAGATGTTAATAGCCCCTCTTCGACGCTTACGAACAACTCTAACCATTCTGAAACACACACCCAGGTTACTACTCAACCCCTAGAAAACACCTCTTCTTCATCCCTGGCTACACAACCCTCTTCAGTGTCAACCCCCTCTTCCCTTATTACTACTCTTCATCCTTATTGTCCTCCCCCAGAACTACTCCACTCCACACCACCCCATCTTCCTCTCCCTCTCCTTCTACTACCTCTACCTCTGCAAACCTTCTGAGTACTCTATTTGGCCCAGCCAAGTGGGATTGATTCTTTGTGATTCCCCCACAGCCCCCTATTCTGAGAATACCCTTCTCTTTCAGCAGTGCCTCCAGAAACAAGTAGGCAAGGTTACCTTTCGCAGTCACTCTGATATTTCACGCCTTGTCACAGTTACTTGCTGCACTATCTACCCTAACTGACCTTACTGGCAAACCCATTCCTGCTGAACCTCACCCAACTCTTAATACTTGTACTGGAACTGTTTCTATTCCCCCAAATGCTTGTCCCATGTATAACAAGGACTGGTCAGACTGTGAAAATGACTTTTCTTGCCTTGATGAATATGATGCAGTGGCAGTACAGTGTTAACTCTTCCTCCTAGAGGCCAACAAATTTCATGTCAATATTGCCAAGATTAGCTTCCATAGACAAGACCTCCCCCATGAGGTTTATATTGGTGGATTGTCTTATGTCGACAATATCAACCCCTTCCTTCAATGTCAAAAATGTTGGCGTTTTGGCCAGCCAGCCAAACATTGTCGCTCCCACAGCCCGATGCCTCTATGTGCCCAACCTGGTCATGACCTTCAAATTGCCCTGCTCAGTCAGTACATGTGCCAATTGTCAAGACTCCCATAATGTGTTTTATAGGAGCTGCCTGCTATAAGTTTGAATGTGAGGTAGCAGTCCTCAGATTTAAACTAGGCCTCACTCTACGAGAGGCCAGACAGGAAGCATGACGACAAGGTCTTTCTCTCTCAACTTATTCCAAAACAGTCCTGCGCTCTGCTCCCTCACCATCTACACAAGATATTTCTGCATCTCCCAGGTATCTTTTCCTAATACCCAAAACCTACGTCCTATGTCTACTCACCCTATCCACCAGTCAAATCCATTTTCCATTCTAAATCCAGATACTCCAATCTCTACCACTTCCCGGATACCTACCCCTCCTCCTCACTTTAGTTGTCATACCAGACAACCTAAACGTTCCACTCCACACTCCTACTACATTCTCTCCTACACCTTCCTCTTCATCTGTTCCTCAGATATCCATCTCCTCTTCTCCTCCTTATAAGAGAACCTTTGTTTCTCAGTCCTCTATACCAAATTCCCCTTCAGAAACCCTTGAAGACATCCGAAACTTCCTAAAAGATGACCCAAGGGAACACTCCGCTCCCTCATCCACCCCAATCCCTCTGTTCCTACTCCTGCTACATTTAAAGTATTTGCAGATATCCTCCTCCTTCCCAAGTTCCCTCCACCCCCTTCCTCCTACACCCTCCCAACATACCCCACCCTCTCTACCACTTGAATACTCACACAATCCTCTCTATCACAACAGTGTCCTTCTCCAGACCCCTCCTCTCCAAACATTTTTCCTCGTGCTTCACCACCTTCCCCAGTCTCTCTTTCTCAACCCTGGATTCTTCTCCTTTTCCCAACAGCCACCTCTGTTTTCCTTGATCAGTGTCCCTACTCCTTCCCCAGTCACAGATACACTGCAATTCACTCACTTGCTCTGCCCCCTTATGTTCCCCCAACCCCTTCCCAAGATGCCTCATCCTCTCAACCACCCAAACTGAACCTCCCCCCAAAACCCCATCCTTCCCTACTATCCCCCACTCCCTCCTGGATATACATGAATCTCTTATCACAATATCCTTCCCCAGACCCCACTGTCCCTATCGAACCCCCAGACTACTCCTTCACCTATTCCTGATCCTTTGTCTCAACCCCCAGATACCTAATCCCCTACTACTAATACAACCATATATAACGTTATCACCTATTATCCCTATTCCTTCCCCAGTCACAGATACAATACAATTCATTTAATCGATCTACCTCCTTAACCTTTCCCATTATTAATCACTGCTCTACTTCATATTACTTCCCTCCTTTCCCCTTTCATTACCATACTTTCCTGTAACACCCTCTAATCTTTAATATTTAACACCATCCCCTCCCCCCAAATTTTTCTTTTACTTTTCAACAGCTATCTCTATTCTTCCTTGAACATTTTCCTATGCCTTCTCCAATGACAGATACACTATAATTCACTCAATTGCCCTACCCTCCCCTTTATACTAACTTCTACTCTAGCTCACTTGCTCCCCTATCCCCCTTTTCACTACCATATTATCCTATAAAGTTCTTAAACCTTTGACATCTAATACATTTTATCATAATCTTTAACTCTCCCTTGCCCTTTCCTACGCAATACTTTACCATAGTGCTATATGACCTCTCATGTCTACCATAATTATTTTCAAACATTAAACATTATGTGAAGGCAAACATGATGCACGTCAACAAGGTTTCATACTGCCTACTCTAGTAATGTTGCTCCCTTTGCCCCTCCCACTCCAATCCAGGATGTTCCTATACCCTCCCCTATACCAATTTCCCACTTCCACTTCTACCTCCTCCCTTCCCCAGTCAAATTCATTTGCCACTCTAAATCCAGACACTCCAATCTCAAGTACAGCCCCAAGTCCTCTCTCCCTCCCCACACTACCCGGAGCAGACAGACTAAATGTTCCACCCCTTCTATCACACACACTCACCTCCACCTACCTTTGCATTTATTCCTAAGACACCAGTCTCCTCTTCCCCTTATAAGAGAAACCTTTGTCTCACAAGACTCTCCAACCAACTCCACTGCAGAAACCATGGAAGATATCCTACTCCCAGCACAACCTATCCCCCTCATCTCCGTCTACTACCGATATCCATCCTCCTACTCATATTCCCCTCTTCCCCTCCTCCTTTGTTGTAGGGGGGCTTAGGAGATGAGACTGAGACCCAATGCAGGGATCTCCCCTGCCTATGGCCTCAGTTCTCGGCTCAACTAATTTTGCATGATCTTTTTCCCTCCAGCTCTTTCATTTCCGTCCCTTCTCCAAGCTCTTCTGCCATCTGCTTCCTAAGGATGAAAGTCTGACTTTGTGCCTGTCCTGAACGGCCAAGGGAACCATGGGCACGATATTCCCGTTTTGTTGTTTAGCCTATACCTCTCAAGGGGACCCTGAGGGTGGACTGTCTATTTCCCTAATATAGCCAAGTAGAAGAAGTAATACCCATATTAGAGGCAATGAGGCTTGCCCTTCATCAAATAGCCTCACCGATTCAAACTCTCCAGCTCCCTGACCCCAGGCTCTCCTTTGATGACGACTCTGAACACTACAACTACTACCCACTCTTCAGTGCCTACCAGTGACTCCTACTTTCCCATTTTCTTCAACTTCACCAACTACCCCCAGAACCTTCTTCACCAATCACCTCATCTTCCCTTATTACTACCTTACTGCCTTAGTCTCCATCTCTCCGTAATACTACCCCCCTCAACAATACTCCCTTTCCGCACATCACCTCCTTCTACCACCGCAACTCTACAATAACTACTCTATTTAGCCCAGCTAAATGGGACCGATTTTTCGTGATCCCCCCCTACAGCTCCTTACCAAGCAACACCCTTCTCTTTCAACAATGTTTCCAAGAGCAAGAGGGCAGAGTCCCCTTCTGTACCCGTCACAATTGTTCCCATCTCGTTACAGCTACATCTGAAACAAGCTATAGCATTATCAAATCTAACTGATTTCTATGCAATCCCATTACTGCAGAACCTCATCCAACTTTTAATATTTGCACTGGAACTGTCTCTATCTCCCCAACAAGCTGCCCAATGGATATCAATTGGTCAGTTGTGGAGAATACTTAATCGGCTGCCTCAAAGACCGCGATGTGATATCAGTACAGTGTTACTCCATTCCTCCTAGAGGTCATCGAAAGAAACACACCAACATTGCCAAAATTGCTTTCAATGCACATGACCTTCCCTTTCGTATCTACATTGGTGAACAATCCCTCCCTGTTTGACCATACCAACCTCCTCCCCGTCAATGTCAAATTGTTGGCACTTTAGACATCCTGCCAAACACTGCCATTCCACAGACCGATGCCCCTTATGTGCCCAACCCGGTCATAACCATTGAAACTGCCCTGGACAAACACACACATGTGGTAACTGCGTCGGCCCCCATAATGTATTTTATTGAGGCTGTCCCACTTACAAGTTCGAATTTGAGGTAGCAACTGAGATACAAAAATAGTCTCACTCCATGAGGCCAGACAGGAAGCACGTTAACTAGGTTTGTCTCATACTCCCTACTCTAGTAATGTTGCTTGCTCTGCCCTTCCCCTCCACCTCAAGATGTTCCTACACCTTCCCTATACCTACTTCCCCTTCCATTTCTACATTCTGCCTCCCCCAGTCAAATTCTTTTGCCATCTAAACCCAGACACTCCAATGTTAACTACAGCTTCCAATCTCAACTACTGCCCCAACACCGTCCCCTCTTCCTCCCCACACAACTCGCAGCAGACAGGCTAATTGTTCCCCCTTTCTTCCCCTACCACACACTCACCTCCACCTACCTTTGCCTTTATTCCTCAGACACCAGTTTCCTCCTCCCCCCTCATAAGAAAACCCTTGTCTCACAAAACTCACCAACCAACTCCACTGCAGAAACTATGGAAGATATTCAAAGCTATATGCTTGAGACACCAACTCAAGCTCCCTCCACACTCGAAGTGCCTACCGATATCCATCCCCCTCCTGCTCATTTTCCCCTACACCCTCCTTACACCCTCTCAACACAACAACCTAACCCCTTAATTCCGCTTACTACCGATATCCATCCTCCTGATACTACTACAACACAACCAGCCCCCTCAACTCCACCTACTGTAGATATCCATCCTCCTCCTATTTATATTCCTCCTACTCCCTCCCAACACAATCCACCCCTCAATTCCAACTACACGTACATTATACCTCCCTCCATCCCCTCTTATCATTTCCACTCCCTCCTGGATACACACGTGAAGCATTTATGTAATTCCCTTACCTAAACCCACCATAACCCATTCACACAGCAACTTCTTTGCCCATCTTTAACCTTTCAAGATCACTCTAGATTGTTAACACATAAAATCATCCTTTACCCTCCTTTAATATACTTTATATAGTGCTTTATGACCTTAGATGTCTAGCACATTTATTTTGCTTTTTAGCCATTAACCTTCTTCCTACTCCCAACACAACCCATCCCCCTCAACTCCAACTACTGCCGATATCCATCCTCCTGACACCCATCCCCTTCCTGCTCACATATTCCCCTACACCACTTCCTCCTACTCCCTCCGAAAACAACCCTCCCCCCTCAACTCCAACTACACATACATTCTACCTCCCTCCATCCCCTCTATCACTTCCACTCCCTCTTGGATATATGCATTTCTTTACCTAGACCCACCATAGCCCATTCACACATCAACCTATCAAAATTACTCTAGATAGTTGATGCACAGCAACTATCACCCTTCACCTCTCCTTTGATATACCTTCGTATGGCCTTAGATGTCTAGCACATTTAAGTTGCTTTTTAACCATTAATCATTCCTACCTTTACCTCTCCTCCACGTTACCTACACCTTTTTCTGTCCGTTCCATTCCCCCATGGCTTATACCTTACCCCCTTATTTGCTCCTCTGTTTTCCCTGACCCACCAAAATCAGTTCCCATTTCCTTGACCATGTCTCATTTATTCCTTCAGTATTCATGTTTACACTGATGGTTCCAAATCCACCTCAGGAGCTGGATTCGCAGTAACCTTCCCAAATTGCACTTTCAAATACACCTTCCCTCCTTTCCTTACTACAGAACTATATGCACTCCTTTTTGCCTTGAAACGCAAATACTCACTCCCTTCCTCTTTCACTATTTTTACTGACTCCCGTATCTCATTAACCCTCATAATGTTTATGCACTCTAACAATAAGATCCAGAACTGGTTGCTCTACCTGTACACGTGATAAATTAACAGATTTTGCTGGGTGCCCAGCTATGTTGGAATCCCTGGCAGTAAACTGGCAGATACTCTAGCATGCTACACCGCCATATCCGTATCACACCAACCACACTTCTCACATATTCCAGCTATGGATTATTATCCCCAAACTTTAAGACCTTCCTGTATACCGATGACAATCTTTCTGGTCAAGTCTCTGCACTAATTAATTACATACTGTAAAACTATCAATCTCTTGGTCGACTCCATTTCACCGAAACAGACGTTGGGAGACGGCTCTCGCATGCTCATGTATTGGCCACACCAGCACAACACACACTTATCTAATGTCATGCTCTGACCCTCACCTATCCCCCAATGTAATGTCCCTCTTTCAGTTCCCCACAGTCTGTTGTTCTGTCAGCTTTTCCCCCACCTATTCTCCCTTCACCGACCCCCAACCTATCAGATATCGTTATAGAATTCCACAGCTTTTGCTTTGACAACCTGTTCTCCTTCCTCAGATGCATAAATATCCTCCACTTAATCTAATTCCCTTACCTAAACCACCATAACCCATTCCCTCATCAACTCCTTTACCCATCTTTAACCTTTCAACATTACTCTAGATAGTTGACACGTAGTAAGTATCGCCTGTCATCACCGTTTATTATACCTGTTGTGCTATATGACCTTGGATGTCTAGCACATTTATTTTGCGTTTAACCATTAACCATCTCCGCTCCTCAAACATCTATCCCTCTTCTTATCACCAGAGAACATTTGTTTCTTAGACCCCCCCACCCCACCCAACTTCTGTCCAGAAACTCTTCCATTGAAGACATCCAAATATTCCTAAACATCCACCCTCTAACCCTTCTGTTCCCATTCTCTCAAAATTCAAAGTATTTGCCGATATTCATTCTCTTCAAATTCCTCCTACCCTCCCCCAACACACCCCATCCTCCCCTTCTCCAAGTGCACCATTCACTCTTCGTTCCCCATTATCCTTACCTCTCCTGCCTGGATGCTCATATGAATCCCTCGTGTCGCAACAGTCCCCTGCTGTAGGTCCCTCATCTCCTGACAGTCTTCTTGATACTTTACCACCTTTCACAGTTCCCTTATTTCATTCCCCAGATTCTTCGACTTCTGTAGCAGCCATCTCTACTTGTATTACACATGGTTGTTTCATAATAGCTCTTTTTGCAGTTTTCCTTAAACAGTGTACCTATTGCTTCCTCAGCCACAGATACACTCCATTTCACCCTTTGCCCAACGCCCTTAACCCTGTCCTTTACTAATCTTCGATTTACTCCATTTGCACCCCTCTTTACCTTTTTCATTATGATGCTACCTTAAAACATACTAAAACCTTTGACATCTAATACATTTATCCTGATCGTTAACACCTTTTAACCCTTTTTGCCACAATACTTTACCGCAATGCTATATGACCTTTGATGTCTTGTACATTTATTTGTTTCAACCATTAAACATTGTCATACTTTCTGTTTCCGAGTTTTTACATTTAATATTCTGTGAAGCATTTTATTTATTTTAATCTTTCACTGAAAATACTTCAAAGAAAATGTGCGATATTACTCGATGTTATTTGAATGACTAAATTCACATTAGTTATTTTCCTTCAGTTTCATTGCTTATGAGGAAGAGTTATAAGATATATTCCATCTTTTCCAGCAGTTACGGTTAACGCGACACCTCTAATATGACAGGAATCGAGCAGGCAGTAAAATTTGTCGAGTTGCCAGACAAATATCCTACTTCGGATATTTCATGCATATTCGTACTTATATTGGATATCAGTAACACCGCACTACCCACCATAAGATATCAAAAGCCATCTTAGATATCCAAAATACTGTGTACTTGTCGGAAAATTAGTACAGTAAAGTAGAAAGGCATCAACTGCAGCCATTCCCTTTACATCACAGAAATAGGCGAAGCTTAAGGCATCTTTTCCAGCGGTTACGGGAAACGCAACACCTCTTGCGTGACAGGAATCGAGCAGACCGTTAACATTAATCGAGTTGCCAGATGCAGTCCTCCTACTTCGGATATTTCATGCATATTCGTACTTTTAGATATCTATAACAGCGCACTACCCAACCATAAGATATCAAAAGCTATCTTCGGTATCATATTCCAAAACTATGTACCTGTTGGAATAATAACCAGTACAGTAAAAGAGCAAGCCGTCAACCGTGACCATTTCCATTACGTCACAGAAATGGGCGGAGCTTAGAGGCCTGTCTCGCCTCCGATCACGAGACAGCATTTGGTGACATCCAAAATGCCACCGGAAAAGATGGGAATAGTGAACCTTTTTTGTAGCAAAATATATGAGCGTGTTTAACTCATTGGCTTATTTGAGTGATGACTATCCTGGGTTTGTGACATGTGTGCCAGGCCCACATGAACACTCATTTGCAGTGTCAATACTCCATGCCCCCCCGCAACGTTTTTTTTTTTTCTGCATAAGCATTTTGCAGTTTGTTTGTTTTTTCGCTTTCCCAGTCTTTAATTGTTATTTTATGCTCTATCAAGTTGTCAATAGACTCTTTTCACCCGGCAGACTCTATATTATCTTAAGTAGTCAACAAAACTGCAATAACAATATAAGTAAATGTTTGTTATTATGATTAATATTATTATTATTATTATTATTATTATTATTATTATTATTATTATTATTATAGACATCAAATAACATACCTTTCATTCATTAATTGAGTTCATGGAGGTATTAATAATAGGTATACTTAATTCCTTCAAGCAGAGTAAAAAAATACAGGCTTTTAGCTTGACTCCCACTGCGAGAAATTCCACTTGAGATCATTCATGCATAAACGTAATCGCCCATTCTTCTCATCTACAGGCTAGTTTGATGATTGTTCAATGAAAATATAAGCCTGAAAATCATTATTTTCCTTCCTTTTTGAAAATTGAAGACACAAAATGAATAATAAACCCAAGTGACGTCATCAAAATCAGACGCCATAACACCACCTCGAGTTGCTACTGAAAGGGAAAGGCTAGATGCCAGTCACTCTGGCCCTTAGCCTTTTTTTTCATTACATCATCAAATTTCTGTCACCAGGTCCTCATTTTTTATATGTAAATCACATCAACTAAGATCCAATGGATTTAATGATACTCTTAGGTGTGATCTATCAGGAACTTCTTTCTTTCTAACGATATTATGACATATGAGTGCTTTAATATTATGCATTTTTGTTGGCACTGCACGCCATATATGATTAAGCATTAAAATCTCCAACAGAGAAAAAAAATAAAAGGGTAAAGAGCAAAAATGTCATTGCTAAAGTTGTAAGCTTGAGCAGTAAAAGTATGTCGTGTCTTTATATGCTGATAGATAATAGGTTGTATTAATATTATTATTTATTTATTTATTTATTATTATTATTATTATTATTATTATTATTATTATTATTATTATTATTATTATTATTATTATTATTATTATTATTATTATTATTATTATTATATACATAAATGTATGGTTTTCATATTTATTTTATTTCACCTCTAACCATTTGCTTAACTTACATTTTGAAGATGCAAAATTTTAGAGTTCTGACATTCATGTTTTTAGAAGCGGAATGTCTTTCTGATTCAAAGTAATGAATAAATAGTTACCACCTTTTTTTTCTTTCATGAAAACTTTATTGGTGTAAAAACAAAATGGTAGTGTACATACATTTTTAAAAGAGTGCTATCAGTTTAGTATGGTTCTTTTGATTGGCTTAATCTTTATAATCATTTCATATTCTACTGAGATGAAAATTGCAATGTTTTTCAAGTTGATTGGCAATTCTAGATGTAAAACTAGCTACTCTTTTCCAGCTTGGTTTTCAATTCAGTCGGCCAAATCCGACCCCTGAGTTCGTCAGTTCTCTACAGACAGGTGTTCCTGGGAAAAAAATCAAGCAGTATTTTGAACTCCTAATCTCTTACTTCTTCCTAACAAAATTGAGTTATCATGTCTTGTATTGATCTCCCTCCTCTCGCCCCCCTCTCTCTCTCTCTCTGAATATTATAACCACTCCGATTGGGATTCGATCTCTCGCCGCCAATGCACGTGAATACAAGACGGCCGCTGCAGACCCACTGAAAAGGAGTTTGGAGCTTACTAGCATCCATAGAAATTACCTACCTACTCATACATGAGTAAGGATAGCGAAGTTTCACACATTCACGTGCATTGGCTGCGAGGGATCGAATCCTGATTGAAGAGGTTATAATATTCATGATAAAAATGCGGAATTGCATTATTCCATCTTTCAAAGAATGCACCTCAGCTTCTCAGATTTGGGATTTGTCCTGCTCTGTCCATAAATACGAGTACCCACAGGGAGTGAGTGTGAAATTTCGCTATCCTTACTCATGTATGAGTAGATAGATAATCTCTCTGGGTGCTAGTAACCTCCTAGTTGCTCACTCCTTTTCAGTGGGTCGTTGTACGAGTGGTCTGGGGCGGCCATCTTGCATTTACGTGCATTGACGGCGAGGGATCGAATCCCGATCGGAAAGGTTATAATATTCATGATAAAAAATGCGACAATGCATTATTCCCCCCCCCCCCCTCTCTCTCTCTTCTCTCCCTCCCACCCTCTCTCCTTCTCCTCTCTTTCCCTCTCTGCCTTCCTCCGCAACCCCACCTCTCTCACTCTCACCAACCCTACCCTCCCTTCTCTCTCTCTCTTTCCTTGCTCATCTTCACTCCCCTTCCATCCCTCCTCCTTCTCACATCCCTATTCCTCTTTTTATACCTCAACATTTTTTATCGCCACCTACAAGTAAGCAAGGCAACAGCATACTTCTCCTTATACCTGTTCTCAGCCTACAATCATGACATCATATAAGACAGTTCTGGACTGTGAGCTTCTGCAATATTTTGAGAGTATCACATGTGGTGACTTGTGGCGAGATCTCAGTTCAACTTTTCCTGCGCTGGGTAGATGAGATCCCACGCGGCCTGCCAATAATGATCGGCTAACCATACATTTTCCAGTGCTATCTGCTTCTATGTTGTGTGTGGACCAAAACACAGTACAATATCTTGATTCACGAAATTCATCATACCACATGAATATATTACGATGTTATTACAATAAATTAAAATAAAGTTTAGACATGGTCCATACCTTAAGATGTCATAAGCAAAAATATGATCTTGCTCTCTTCCTGTTCACTTTCTACATTATTGCCCCTCCTCTCTCAATTCTTTTCTTTCTCTTTTCTTTCAATGAGACAGGAGATGGTCTTACAACAGGTAATAAAGGGTCTTCGATAATTGATGAAATCCTTTGGGTAAGTTGAAAGTAGATACGACTGTTGTTAGTCATAATGTTGAATGGGAAAGGATTCAGGAATGGTCAGTGTCAATGTAAGAGGTTGGGGCGTGGAGCAGGTGAATGATAGGGGTCTTGCCTGGAGTTTTTTTTTTTTTGAGGGGAAGGTGTATATGAAACCCCACAAGAGACCCGTGCCCTGGTTGCCGATGGCGGAGCGGTGACGAGTGGGACTGTCGGCATCCCTGTCTCTCCCTGTTCTGTTCTGCATCAGCGTCTTGTTCCTCTCTCTGCCGTCTGACGGAACGTCCTTTTAT
>NW_020870158.1:428307-442320 GCF_003789085.1 Penaeus vannamei | reverse complement strand
AAGGCTAATCCAGGCCATAAATCAGGCAGCCTCACAGACCATCCCCAAAACTCGCCCATGGTCCAGAACTCACAAAGACGTCTGGTACTATAATGACGAAATCAAAGAGGTCAACCACAGGGTCAATATGTGCAGAAAAAAATTTCCGATGGCAAAGAACTCCCGACAATCTGGCCCTGTTGAGGGAAGCTGTTGCAGATGCCAAGGAAACTGCCAATAGAGTAAGGCAGGAAAAATGGCTGGAATGGTGCCAGACTTTTGGAAACCAGACCAGCCTTACAGAGTTGTGGAAACGGGTCAGGCAAGCGACAAGCCGCCAAGCCCCGAAATGCACTCATCATGATCCACAGTCAGAGGCTAACAGATTGGTGCTTGAGTTCTCAGCTAGAACCAGCAGCAACAACCTGCCTCCAGTGATGAGGGAATAACAACAAAACTTAAATCCAGGAAGACTTGCTCTCATCAGAGACAAGGCACTCGAACCCGATGACACGGATGCCTTGTTCTCCCTAGGGGAACTAAGAAAGTCATACAAAACCAACTCTGGATCAGCACCGGAAGTTGATGGGAACTCCCACCCCATCATTTCGCATTTAGGCCTGGCAGGAGAACTTGCATTCTTGCAGGTTATCAGGCAACCGCCACGGTGCCCCAGAGCTGGAAACAAGCCACAATAGTTCCCATCCCAAAACCAAAGGAGTCTGGCAAGTACCGTCCCATCTCTCTTCTCAGCTGCCTGTGTAAAACAGCTGAGAAGATGGTACTCAACAGGCTCCGATGAAAGACGGGCCCCCGTCATGAACACCTGCACGGGTTCACAAGGGGTAAGAACACTGCACACAGCATTTCCACACTCTGAAACACAATCTGCACCTCGCCCGCCGTGGCTGTCTTCCTAGACCTGGAGAAGGCTTTTGAATTGGCAAGCCCACTTGCCATTCAAGAGACCCTATTCCACAAAGAAGTCAAAGGCAGACTCTTGGCCTGGATAGCTGACTATTTTAAAAATAGGTCAGCAAATGTCAGATTTCAAGGCCACCTCTCGCAGCACATGCCACTTGAAAATGGAACTCCTCAGGGTAGGGTTCACAGGCCAGCCCTGTTCAGTACCCTCATGTCCAACATACTCAACATTCACTTTCCAGAAGGATGCAAGATCATCTCTTATGCAGATGACTTGGCAATCATAGCCTCTGGCAATCACTGCCTAACTAGAGCTCAGCGTTGTCTGAACCTGGTGTCTGAAGAGTGTTGTAGGACGGGTCTAAAATATCGGCAGGAAAATCCAAAGCAATGGCTCTGAGAACCGATGTCAGAAACAAAAAACTCACTGTACAGGGTATGAATCTGGAATGGGTTAAGGACTACCTATACCTTGGAGTATGGATAGGACACACTCACTTTCAAAAAGGAGATCCAATATCTGCTTGACAGAACTAAGGAAAGACTGTCAGTCATGAAAGTCATGACAGGGAAACACATAGGAGCAGGACACAAAGTACTAAGAGCATTCTATGTACATGCTGTCCGTCCTATTATTGACTATGCATCTGTCGCCCTCATTGCTTCCAGCACAACATTAAATGAAAAACTGAAAACAATACAAAACGAAGCAGCCAGGATCATGCTAGGTGCGCCCAAGTGGACAAAGGTCATCAACCTCCTCATGGAAGCTGATTTGCCGTCCATGGACACCAGAATTGATCTAATGGCAGCACAGTTCCTTTCCAAGGTCTGCAGGCACCCAGAACCTCTTATCTAAGACAAAGAGTACTCAGACGCCTACAAGACTACCAGTTGTTTGCGGACAACTCTTGGCTCATACATACAGCCAGAGTATTGATACGCTTTCAGCTAAAAGAACCATTGCTTGCCAAGGGCATGGACTCCCCTCACCCTGGCTACAAAGAACTCCCGCCGTGGGCAAACGAAATGATCGAATTCTCAATTCTAAATCTTACAGTGAGAAAAGATCAATATTCCATGTTTAAAGGCACAAGCACAAAGGGTCATTGATCAAATCACTCCTCCGGGTAGCTTAACATACTACACGGACGGATCCGTGGATCCCATAAACAATACTGCAGGCGCCGGCTTCGCAACAAGGGATACCACAGTATCCGTTAGGGTCACTGACAATGCCTCAACGCTTCAAGCTGAAACGGTTGCGATCATGGAAGCCCTGACACATATGTCCCTAAGGGCAGGACATGTCATTCACACAGATTTTAGAGCAACTATTGACAGCTTACAGCATAGCATGCCCCTTGACATCTACCTCCTGACAACAGTACTATCCATAGCCCAAAGAATCCTCAGTCAGGGTAGTAGAATTATCATTAACTGGGTCCCAAGCCACATCGGCATTCACGGAAACGAGCTTGCTGACAAACTAGCTGAAAAGGGCAGGGGTATGCCCCCATCCTCCATGATCGTTAAACCTAGCCGAAGGGGATTAAGCCAAAGAACCAAAGCCACAGTGTGCGCGGTCCTCCGGGGAGCACATAGAGAAAATATCACAATTCGCTCGCTGCTAAATGGTACTCAGATGCTTCAGGCTATGAGCCACTGGCCCTTCCTCCAAACACAAAAAGTGGTACCGAAGTCATACTATTCAGACTAAGACTAGGTTACCAATGCGCTTGGCAAATTATTGACAATGAGACTCCCAGGTTATGCAAACACTGCCGCGAGTCTAACGCCACCCTGTTACATTACTTGCAAAATTGTGAACGCACACAATTTCTAACACAGGGACCACCCACCACAGCCGCCGGGCTGGTAAAACGGCTCTGTAACATGCTTACTCCGTGGCAGCTGGATCGCTTGCTCGCAATTCAGCCACCATGATAAGCATGCAGTTAAAAAAAATCACCTGAGTTAGCTAGAAATAGTTAACACAGGCCGGGCCACTCTAAAGAAAAGGCCCGGGCGAAGCATGACCGCAAATATAACTGAACTGCACTGACCTCCCTCACACCCTCGGAGAGCCTGCCCGTAGCTGGGCGGGTCACGCTCACTTCACTCCAAATGTTCACGACTCCCGTGGTGACCTGCTCATACTCGCGGCCGGCTGTAGCTCTGCCTTTCTGGTGGGTCGACCCAAGGTCTATACAAGTACAGGTCTCGTCACTAAGCAACTCAAATTCGTCCATCTCGCGCATGACGTCATCTGGAGATAGAGCCTGGGGGTTCGACGCTAATCGTGTGGTCATTCTTTGATGTGAGGTAGAGCCATAAGGATCTCTCCCTCTCTCCGTTTTCGCTCGCTTGACTGACCGGCGCGCGCAAAGCCACAATACCCAGTGATTGGTTGCAGCTTATATATGTACATTTATGTTATTATTATGTTTATGTATTGCCATTATTATTATTATTGTTATTATGATTATTATTATTAACATTATTATTGTTATTGTTGTATGATTTGTTTTATAATAAATTCGTCAAAAAACATTTGGAGTTTACATATGCCATGTCTTTTTATTTTTATTTTACGAATTTATTATGCCATGTCTAAGCTGCAACATGAAAATTACAAAACTTAATTCACGTAGAATGTGATATAGGCCTATAAACAATTGCTGATAATCATCGCCTGTAAAATCTGTCCAATATGCAAATCGTTCAACGTGCCGACATCTAAAATTACTTAAGTATCAGCTCATTTACCACCGTTTTCAATTATCTCCCTTCCACCCTACCATGCTCTAATTCCCCCCACCCCCTTTGCTCTCAGCTCTCTCCAAGTGACGTCATAGGCCTTATCACCCAAAGCTGCGCAGAACTCCGGTGATGAGACCTGTACTTATATAGACCTTGGGTCGGCTTGCCTTACACCCCCGCACGGACCGTCAGTATATCGTAGTCTTCATTATTCGTGTTTTATTAATGAAGTGTACAGCGTATCACTGCCACCACTCGACCAAACCATCGCAATATGAAGAATACAAAACCACGTAAGTACACGTTATGGGCCAATCTTTTCTCTTTCCTCTCTTCTTTCCCCATACATGTGTTAAGTAAACCCGTTCTTACATTGGTTTTGCTGGTTACGTGCTAAAGTAGAAAGTTTAAAATCCTTACACTAACATTCAGTCAATTATCTTGATCTGAGGTCACACACTCAGCACAGATGTGAGGTACGACCGCTGGTCACAAACACAAGAATGTCGTTCTTTAAATAATTAATTCTCTCGCATTTAGAGATTTCATATTGTTTCAACTACAACGAATTCAGTATTTGTTCGTGATTTTCTCACAAGCTGAGAATTTTCTTTTTGTGATTCGCAATTACTTACGAATATTGTGAATTCCTTTCTCTTGTGCGAATGTCGTTATTTAATTGTAGAATTTCACTCATTTTAGACCCTTTGGTTGATTTTAATTTTTTTTTTCTGATTTCGTTATTCGCACTCATGAACGCATATCATTTATTTCTTTTTAGCAAACAGTTACCCAGCCCCTCGGCTGATCTCACTTTCACTTTTAAACGGCCCAGGCTGGAAGAAAGCTCTGTTATTTTATGACGTCATTTGCTATTTTGGTGTCAATCATCTCGGTGCGAGAATTTAGCTGTGACCATGAATATTTGTATGAATATAGTGTAAGGATCTTCCCCTTTCATCGTGCCAGAATGCACAGGGTTTCGTATTGTCTGATAGATCTACGCATCGACGTTTGAGAGTAGGTATAGTGAAACTCATTCGAGTCGGTGTAAGCCCGTATTAACATCTAATTAAGACATGTAGGACTAGGGTTTAAAGCTAGAATGATGATTCGTTTAGTAATCACACTCTTCTCATCTTATTTTTCCGCTTGCATGTCCGGGAAATCCCGACAGTCGTGAGCTGATTGCTGCATGCGCCAATTCACAGATTGTAGAATAGCGACGTAACGAGAGAAAGTATGGCATACTCTTAACATGCGTAAGCGAGAAATGATTACCTGTTTGTCAGATTTTGTAGTGAATCCGAAATTACGATTAAATAATCAGGAATAGCGTAAAAACATTTTTGAACTGGGATGCTTGCATTGCGAAAGCTTGCATAAGAATTTTTCATGTCACCATTCATAATTACGTACGTTCCGTCGCACATCATTTAATGTTGAATTCAATGTGGTAATTGAAATAATTGTTGTATGAACATATTAATGATCATAACATTTGTTAAAATGAACGTTACTATTCATGTTTGTGATTCATTATTCGTGTGAGCTCACTTTCTCTCTTCATGCTATTCACACTCACATTTACATACACACACTCAGGCACGAAGACAACAGACACTATAAATATATACAAATCTTCATCTATAGGATTTGTTGTGTCGTAATTGCAGGTTACCTCTTTTACCCGCGATGTTGCTGTGATGAGTTAGAACATAACACACAATCATTACACACACTCTTCCACGCAGTTCAAGACACTGTAAATATATACAAATCTTCCTTTATAGGATTTGTTGTGTCGTAGTTACAGGCTGTTCCTTTTGCCTTGTGGCGTTGCGTCAGGATTAGTGGAAATGCACAAAAAATACATATTTTTTCTTTTTATGAAATGACAATCGCTTTAAGTAAATCCTCGCGGATTGCCATTGTCATTTCCCATATCTATTCTCATATCTATCTGAGATGGATTTTAGTTCAAGATCGTCTGTGAGGATCACTATTTTCATCTCCCTAACTTATTTGCTAACTTATTATACAAAAGTAAAAAAAAAAAAAAAAACGAAAATAAATGAAATAACACATTGAAAACTGCAAATTAGCAAAAAGAATATTGGCTAATAGCACTTAAATAACCACCCTCCCTCTCTCTTGTCTTTCTTTTCTCTTACTATATTGGCCCTTATGTGTATGATCTGGTTCGTGATGTATACAATGGACGTGGATATCCGACACGGCACAAAAGGAGTCCTAACTGCAGCACGGACGCCTTGCAATGCTGTGAGACGAACATCGCCAGATCGCCGCAGCCCAAATGACCAGGGCTCGTTACTGCAGGTATTGTGCTGCCCAGGATGAAATGTGGACAGGCGCCACTTGCTAGGACGCCCGTAGATCCAGTGAAGAACCAGGAACTCGTCAGAGCAGACTCCAGGGTGCTATGGAAAACCACCTGCCTGGACGTCCGTAGAACGGTCAAAACTAAAGGAGTTCCCCATCACAGGAATAAGCCGCTCTCAGAAGAAAGGATGCCCCTGTTCGGACGCCCGTAGACCCAGACTCAGGCTACGTGGACGTCTGCACGAGCCGCAGCCGAGAAGGAACTGAACGAATCTGCGAGGATGTGTAGACGAAGACGCCGCCTGGATGAGGACTACAAGGACGACTGGACACCCCAAAGTCAAGGATGACCTAGGCGAAACCTTCGAGGACGTGTGAACGTCGAGGACGGAAAAATTCACTTAAGCACCAAGGTGAAGAAGCCATCACTGAGGAGCAACACGAAGACGACCGGGACGAGAACGCGACAAGATGACCAGCAGATGGGGTACAAGGATGGGTCACCCTTGAAGTAATTCAGATGACGCCACAGGGACGAGGCGTGAGTTGGTGGCCAAATGATATGGCATACTGCATAGTGCATAGTCCTGCAATCTCGCAGACCACGTGTATTTATACCGTATGGTTCGCTATGGTTGCCAAGTGCGTACCCAAGCCACGCTCTCTAAGTATAGCTTGGGGTGTCCCCAAGGCTTATAAGAGGTCAGCCTCACCCTCGCACCCTCACTACCGCCACCAGAATTCAATCAATCCATATAGCAGGCTTGAGAGCCTTTTATACTCTCTCTCTCTCTCTCCTTCTCCTCTCTCTCTCTCTCCTTCTCCTCTCTCTCTCTCTCTCTCTCTCTCTCTCTCTCTCTCTCTCTCTCTCTCTCTCTCTCTCTCTCTCTCTCTCTCTCTCTCTCCTCTCTCTGGTGGAGCAGAGTGATATACTTCATATGGTTTCACTCTTTATTCGTATGACCTACACACAAGTAGAACAGAACACCCTACGAGACTGGTCAGTGTTGGGTAGATCCGGGTGAAACTGATGAAATGACAACATACAGCGAACATGTCATTCATGAAAGATGGAATAATGCACTACGGCATTGATATGATGAAATAATCTCTCCGATTGGGATTCGAACCCTCGACGTCATTGCAGGCAGGTAACTGCAGGGCAGATGCTCTAAGCATTGAGCTACATGATTCATTAAAAGGAGTGTGCAACTAGGACCTATTTAGCTTCCATAGACATTACCTATCTACTCATACATAAGGAAGGATTGCGAAGGTTTGCACACACTCCCCGTGGGCATTCGGTAGATATAAAAAGGGCATTTCAAATCAGAAATCTTAAGGTGTATTTAATGAAATGTGGAATAATGCACTACCGCACTGATATGATGAATAAATATCCTCTCCAATCGGGATTCGAGCCCTCGCCGTCGTTGCAGGCAGGTGGTAACTGCAAGACGGACGCTCTAAATATTGAGCTACTTAATAAAAGGACTGCAACTAGGAGCTATCTAGCTTCCACAGGCATTACCTATCTACTTACGTGTGAGTAGCTTTTGTAAGGCATGTACACTGTTCTTAAAGTAAATGTTATCAAATCAAATCTCTCTCTCTCTCTCTCTCTCTCTCTCTCTCTCTCTCTCTCTCTCTCTCCTCTCTCTCTCTCTCTCTCTCTCTCTTCTCTCTCTCTCTCTCTCGTCTCGCTCTCTCTCTCGCTCTCGCTCTCTCGCTTTCAGGGGCGTCCTTCCCGACATCTGAGGACGGCTGATACATGCGCTGATGAGTTCCTAGAGTTTGACCGGATCTATGGGCGTCCAGGTAGGCGGTGCTCTTCCACAGCATCCTGGGGAGACTAATACCTACCAGTTCCTGGTTCTTCGCTGGATCTACAGGGGTCCTGGCAGGCGGCGCCCTTGGGCTTAATACCTGCACTAATGACTTCTGGTCCTCAGGCCTACGGCGATATTCCGGCGACGTCCGTCCTACGGCATTCCAAGGCGACTGTGGCTGCAGCTAGGTCTTCTTCGGAACCGTGTCGGATATCCATGGTCCATCTAATGCTTTATTGAACTAGTTCATACAGTAAGGGCCAAGGTAGTAAGAGAAGCAACAGAGAGTAAAAAGAAGCAACAGAGAGGGAGGGATGTTAAGTGCTACTAGACGGTGTTTTTATAATCATTTGCAGTTTATTTTGTTTTTGTTTTTTCAAGAAAATAAGTGAGAGAGATGGGAGTAGCGATCCTCATGGACCTTCTTGAGCAGCTAACTATGTCAGATATATATGAGTAGATAAAGGAAATGACAGCACCAATCCGCGAGGATCTACTTAATACGATTGCCATCTCATAGAGAAAGAAAAGATATGTAAATGAATAACTACCACATCGAACTCAACATTAAATGATATGCAACAGAATGTACATAACTATGCACGGTGACGAAAATTCATTGCAAGCTTCCGCAATGCAAACCTCCCAGTTCAGAAATGTTTTTACGCTATCCCTGATTGTATTTAATCTTAATTACGGATTCGCTACAAATTCTGATAGACTGAGGTAATTATTTCTTGCTTACGCATATTCAGAGTACGTTAGATTTCATCAACAGGTGGGGATCCCTTTTTACGCAAACTGCCGAACGAAATGAAGTGAACTGAAAGAGACGTGGAATTCTATCATACCCTCTCTACTCGTACAATCTGTGATGGGCACTCGCGAATATCTAGTTCACGAACCACACAATTGACGGGATTTCCAGAATATACAAGTGGTTAAGTAAGGTGAGAAGAGCGTGATTAATAAGCAAATCATTATTCTAACTCAAACCCTAGTCCTACATTTATAATCAGACGATAATACGAGCTCACACCGACTCGAATTTGCCGATCGAACGAATTACTTTGTTCACTATCAACCTACTCTCAGACGTCGGAGCGAAAGATCTATGAGATGATTTACGAAACCCTGAGCATTATTGTGAACTATGAATGGGGAAAATTCCAACGCTATATTCATATAATGAATTTATACATATTTGCAGCTTTGCTCTCGCACCGAGAGAACGTGTCACCATTTAACAATTAAGCCCTAAACAGAGAAATAAATGATATGTATCGTTCGTGAATACAAATAACGAAATTAGTAAGAGAAAAAACGATTCGAAAGGGTCCAAAAAACGAGTGAATATCAACAATCAATTAACGAAACGTACAAGAAGAGAATGGAGTACATGGAATTCGCAAAGTAATTGCGAATCACGAGAAAAGAAAATGTGTTTGTGAGAAATCACGAATGCATTGAATTCGTTGTAGTTGAAATAAAATGAATATATAAAAACGAGAGAATTAATGAATTAACACCACATTAAATTGCGAGTCGCAATTTTATGTCAAACTTGTGAGGAGCGTCAGAGCGTTGTTGTATCCGGATGCTGATTACCGTCCTCTATTAATATTTTCTAGTTTTCCTAATTAGTTACAGTAAGCAACATGGCGCGCAAATCACAACTTTCAGGTATCTCCAGGAGGAGACTAAAGCAGATGCAGGAGGCTAAACGGGAGAAACGTAATGGTCGCTTGCGTCCCCCCCCCCCACCGGTATCGACCTCCGGTGAAACTGGTGTACTGCCGCCATCTCGCGAGACCTCACCGGTCCAAGGTCACCTTTACCATCGTCATCGCGTCGCAGGTCACCGCCATCGACAACACTGTATGAAATGTCCTCGATGTCGTGGACAGGGCGTGATCTGTCACGCTTGTCGCCTTCTCTTTCCAGATCGCCAGTACCTTCGACCGCGCGTGCTACGTCACCCTTACCAACGACATCGTGTGGCAGGTCACCGCTGTTGTCAGCACCACTTGGAAGGTTATTAGTGCCGTGGACACCGCATGAGGGATAGATCTAACGCAAGATTATTTTTCAGGTAACTCAGGGGAAAATTACGACTCGTGGACGGTACCGCGGACGGCCGAAATAAGAAAACCTAATTTTGTTTGACTTTTGCCCTCCCCCATGGCAATGCGGGATGAAAATGATGTATGAGACGAAGCGCAATTCTATACTCCATAACATGAAAAAACGATTTGTTATCCCTAACCATTGTCTTTTTATGATGAAATGACGATTAAGGTAGGCCTCGACCGGGACGGTCGCCTCGGAATTGCCTTCATAGGTAACTAGATTGCGTGTTTCCATAGCCAGAGTTTCTTGGTCTGCTTTCGTCAGCTGCCGGGTTAAAAGAGCGATGCGAGGTAACTGTAAAGTGACTAGAGACGGAGTGGAAGACTCATCAGCATATCCAGAAGATGCAGCAGGAGACCTGAGCCTCCTTTGTGCTCAACCTACAAACGGGATTGTCGTAGTAATTACTGCAAACATTGCGAGGCAAGAGATTACAATGAACAGCTGTGGTTGGACGGACTTAGCAGATACTGATAAACTTTTCGAATGTCGAAAATGTGAATTAAAGAAAACAGCAACCCACTCTTAACCTTCCGTCTTTATGTGTAGCTGCATACTATAAAAGGGCAATTGCCACACTGGCTTGAAAATTACTTTTCCAAAGGTATGCTAAAGTCATATACATATAGACACACACACCCCTCATTTGGGTGCCCGAGGCCACCGCCTCTTCGCCCCCGTCTGCACGCTACTGATATATATATATATATATATATATATATATATATATATATATATATATATATATATATATAATATATATATATATATATAATATATGCGTGTACGTGTCGTGTGTATGTGTGCGTGCGTGCGTGCGTGCGTGCGTGCGTGCGTGCGTGCGTGGTGTGTGTGTGTGTGTGTGTGTGTGTGTGTGTGTGTGTGTGTGTGTGTGTGTGTGTGTGTGTGTGTGTGTGTGTGTGTGGTAAAAGCCAGTGTGTAAGATATTCTATGATTAATTAACCAGCACTTGCGTAGAAAACGTAAATTTAAATGATCTTTCAGAAATGAGTTGAAGTCCATTACGTGTCATTTTAAAACTCGAACTGCACCTGTGTTTACATTTCATGTGTGATTAGGCCAGTTTTAAACTCGTTTTAAATTCTCGAGAATGAAAAACATACGTAGGTATTTATATTGTAAGTGCTAATATATAAAATGTTATGACTATATTATATTTTTGCACAAAATGACAATCACCATTATAAGAGAGTGCCTGATCAAAATTATTTAAATACATTATTCGTTATGAAACTGATTTTTAGAAATACATAGCGTAAATAATGACTAAATTTTTATCATAATATCGTAATCACATACGGAAATGAATAATGAATAAGCAAGATGACGTATCTAAACATTGTACCCGCACCTGCTGACACACTGTTTACATGGCAGAAGACGAGGAGGAGAATGAGCATAAAATGGATCGAAATTCACGCTACGTTCTGGCTCGAGATCTTAACTCGGGCCTTCCTTTCGGTTGTCTTCTTGTAAGTAAAGCTGCACTGGCCTGAATGTTAATGAGAGTGGGTTATGTCTAAGAAAGGGGCTTAGGCTCGAAGGTGACATTTGAGACGGGTTTTCTGACCACAAGTCCACAACTCCCGTGGTCTGTCGAGGAAATAATGAAGAAATACTGTTTTGATATAGATATAAAGACAATTTCTTACTAGCGAAAGTAAAACACGTCTTGAACGTGACAAACGTGGGTTTACAAACGTTCCCTTTATTGTCAGTATGTTAGTCTTCTTTTGTCACTTTTGTCTTTCCAACANAATCAATAGTGCGAGCAAAGAGCATTAACGTCATCATGCTCCAGGAGACACTAACTATGGGATCTGTGTGCTTCTCAGGATATCAATGCCTTCACCACCCAAACCAGGATGTGCTAGAGGTCTGATGACCCTGGTAAAAGAACAATCCCGTTTCCTTAATAGCCAACCCGCCGCACTGTGGAGATGTGTGAATCTCTTGCTGTTGAGATTCAGCTACCTGGGGGCCCTATAAAATATATAATATGTGTAGCAAACCACTGTGTGAGAGCTTTAGATTTAAACCAGGTCTGGTGCTACCGCAGCACAAGACGAGTGGATCATAGGGGGAGACATCAATGCACACATAGCCATGCTGAATCCCGCAAAAGGCCGAAACGCGACAGGCATTCACATAGCAAAGTGCTTGAGACATTCCCCGAGATCGCTCTTCTCAACACCAAAGAACCAACGGCATGTGAAGGAGGGGTCCTAGACCTCCTTGCCACCTGCAACAATGGGTGGAGAGAAATTCGGTGGTGTGGTCGAATTGATACGGGTTTACTAGTGAATAAATTACGGCATAGTCATACCACACTAATGATGCAAGGTCCGAACGCCTGCATCCATTAGTGTGGTTGACTAGCCGTAAGTGACACTATAACGTATCATCGACACACCACCGAATTCTCTCCACCATTGTTGCAGTGGCAAAGGTGAGGTCTAGGACCCCTCCCTTCACATGCGTTGGTTCTTTGGTGTTGAGAAGAGCGATCTCGGGGAATGTCTCAAGCACTTCTGCTATGTGAATGCCTGTCGCGTTCGGCCTTTTGCGGGGATTCAGCATGGCTATGTGTGCATTGATGTCTCCCCCTATGATCACTCGGTCTTGTGCTGCGGTAGCACAGACCTGGTTTAAATCTAAGCTCTCACACAGTGGTTTGCTACACATATTATATATTTTTATAGGGCCCCCAGGTAGCTGAATCTCAACAGCAAGAGATTCAACACCATCTCCACAGTGCGGCGGGTTGGCTATTAAGGAAACGGGATTGCTTCTTTTACCAGGGTCATCAGACCTCTAGCACCATCCTGGTTTGGAGTGGTGAAGGCATGATATCCTGAGAAACACACAGATCCCATAGTTAGTGTCTCCTGGAGCATGATGACGTTAATGCTCTTTGCTCGCACTATTGATTGGAGAAAGGAGGTCTTGCTTTTATAGCTGCAGATATTCTACTGCAGAATGTGTGTGCCATGATGGTTACTCAGAGTCACTTGCTTCACCTTCAGATGCCCCAGTGCTGGTGGCATCTGATAAATATAGATCCTCATTGATTGAGGATTGTACAACTTCCTCTAAGTGAGACACTCCGGTTAAGGGTCTACCGAGAGGTGTAGAGACTTGGTTGCAAGTGCCACCTCGGGTCAAGGGACCAGACTTTGGCTGCACAGCCTCAGCCTGCAGTGGGGGCTTCTGCTGCACAGTTTCAGCCTGTCCTGACAGACTAGCTGGGGTTTCACGTGATGCTTCTCCCGAAGCTAGCCTGCCATCCGAGGATTTAGGGAGGGGATTGCTGCTCTTTTTCGGTTTGGAGGCTTCTAGCTTCCTTCCCTTCAGAGCTACAACAGTTTGGGTCATAACCGCTATGGCGACCTGCACTGCTGTCTCCGCCTCCTCACTGGTCCTCCCCAAGGCTGTTGCTACTGCAGAAACTACAGCACTCAACAGGAGAGTCATATCTTTCTCGTCCAAGAAAAGATTATCCTCTACTGGGGGGACCTTTACTGTGGTCTTTGAACCTTTTTCCCTTTGATTCTTTTTTGTTGTTTTGCCACTAGCAAGCTTGGGGAATTCCTCTTTGTTAGAGGTATCAGGTTTTGCCTGTGGGGGCGACTTCTTCCTCTTAGGAGGTCGGGGAGTCTTTTCTCTTTTATTTTGTCCCCAGACGTAGGTGCCTGGGGGCGCTGGGACAAAGTCAGGACGCTTTTTGGCTTGCTCCTGCTTTTTTAATGACTGCCTGTTTCCTGACAGAGCAAACCAGGCTCCAGGCATGATATTTCTTGGCACAGTTTGGACACTTGGCTGTTGTGTCCTTCTGGCCATCTTTGTGTGCCTTGATACACACTTCTTTTTCATGTGCCTCGCTGCATACACCACATTTGGCTTTGGCCTTGCATCTGGTGATGTACAAATTTCTGGCACGTAAAGCACCTCAAGGGCTCTGGCACATATATCCTGAGCTTGTATGAGCCCCAGTTACCCAGATCAAGGGTGGTGATTGGGGCTC
>NW_020870158.1:415807-420807 GCF_003789085.1 Penaeus vannamei | reverse complement strand
TATATATATATATATTATATATATATATATATATATTATATATATATATATATATATATATATATATATATATATATATATATATATATATATGTCTTCACTTTAGAGGCTATATTAAAGGCACTGAGAGAAATGGCGCACGGAGGTCGTCCGAATGGCTCGAAGGAACAGGCGAAAGGGTAAACATGAAATGGTGTGACGTCACTGTCGTCGCCAAGGGAGCACAGGGATACGTGATATAAGAGTATATATGTAAGGGTTACAAGTGTGATGTAATAGTACATGCAACAGGGAATAATCTGTACATCATCACCAATATGTTCACAGGTATATAACATGTATCTGCACCTCCCTCCCCCTTCACGCTTGTAGCTCAGTCTCGAGCAGGCTGTTTTTTCATCAGTCGCTTTGATCGACCTGGAGGATTTCATTTTCATGTCCGAGCAAGGTGTCACAGGGATGTGGGGGAAGGGATCAGCACTAGTGGTAGGCACTGGTCATAGTAAACGTCGGTTTCGCCACTAGACTCGTCCACTCGGTAGCCTGATCTCATAGTGTAGTGATTCCAACGCCTCTGGCTAGTGGTAGCGGATGTGCCAGGGTGTAGGGCTGCTACACTGACCAACCTTAAACTTTCAATTTATCAGTGATTGTGTCCCCGAGTCTGGCCCTTCATATTCTATTCTAAAACCATTCAAATCATTCAGGAAGATACTGGGTGAGAGTAAAAACTGTAGATAGAATAAGAATAAAAATAAACCAGAAAGTAAAGCATAAGGAATAAAACTGACAGGGTGGGGCAAGACGAAAGAATTCTAATTGTATATATATTTATTTATGCACCAGAATGTCTTAATCGGTAGAGGTTACGGAGACGGACGCGGGTAGATAGAGAAAAATGGACACCGTCATGTTATAGAGCGGAAAAAATAGAGTGGGATGGAACAGTGTAAGTTGCGCCGGACTTATATTTACCGTTAAATGGGAAAACATCGCGGCGCGGAGAGACGAAGTCCTTTGTTTATGTCTGCATTTTCTATAAACTCGTTTTCTATACGTGTCTAGTTTTCTGTATTTCCATTTTCTATACCCGCGTTTTCTCTAAATGTCACATTTTCTGTGTACCATTTTCTACCAACGTGACATCACTTCCAATTAGTAATTATTGTAACCATTTTTTTTTTATCATTTCTAATAACATTTCCTCTAATCGTTTAATAGTTTTACATCATAAGTGTTTTCTTATGTAATCTAGTTACATTAAGATTATTAATATAGTTATTATAAACTTCATTCATAGTTAACAACTGTACTGCCTCTTTACATTGTTTGCCTCCCGTGTCGGAACAATACACAATGTTAATTGGTTCAACACTTTCCGGTGAGCCTTAGCCATGGCTAGTCCAAGTGATTTCTGTGCGGAGTGTGACATGGGTAAGTTAAGATAATTGACTCTAAATATTAATTATTTATTAAGCAATTTTATTAACAAATATATATATATATATATATATATATATATATATATATATATATATATATATATATATAATTTTTTCTTAATGAGACAAATAGTGTTAAATATGATTTTATTTATGGTAGGTACGGGCACTTTGAAAAATACTCAGATCCCGCCCTCTTGCTCGATCTTTGCAGATCACACGGCCTAATTTTAGGCCATTTTAAGTGCCCTAAATGTGGCGGCGAATGCCGCATTGATATTCATATTCATTCATTCAGGTGTGACAAAACACAAAAAAATTAATAAGAGGAAAGTTAGATGCAATTTCAAAAAAATCACTTTTTAAGAACACCTGGTTTGATAACAGTAAGCTCGATTTTGAAACTAAATATTTGTCAATTTGTAATTTGAGAGAGGTTTTCGTACGCATCTGCAAGGAGCGAATTTAATTTACCGAACAAGACTATTTGCGATTGGGCGAGCTTCTCATTTCTCATTTTTTGGTGTTTTGAAAATCAATCCGACAAGTTTGGTGGGTCAGGGGAAATTGTCGAGATTGATGAATCAAAATTTGGAAAAAGAAAATATAATGTTGCTAGAGTAATCGAAGATCAATGGGTTTTTGGAGGAGTATGCCGTAGTAGTGGAATTTTTTTTCTCGTAACCGTGGAGACCCATGACTCTCTCTCTTTGTCCCGGGTGTCACATATATGAGACACCGGGAAAAATAAACAATGTCGGGCTGACAGCCAGTGCGATGCTGTCTAGGGGCTGCGCTCCGAGGCAGAAGCGGCGCGCGGCCGGGCGGACGGACAGACTCCGGGGAAGCTCCGCCTGCCGATTTTGTAGCCGCCCAGATTTTTTTAATTTTGGCTACAAAATGTACCCGGCGTGACTGGGTTATCTTAATAAAGGAGCAGATCCACCCAGGGACAACGGTCATTAGTGATTGTTGGAAGGCATACAACTGTCTTGAGAAGAAGGGGTATCAACATTTAACTGTGAACCATTCATACAATTTTGTTGACCCCAAGAGTAAAGCGCATACCAATACGATCGAGCGTAAATGGAGGGAGGAAAAAACAAAAGTGCCCCGCTTCGGCAGGAGGAAGTACCACTTCGCCGGGTACTTGACTAAGGCCATGTTCCAAATTATGTACCCGGCGGAGAACAAAAGGCTCCACCAGTTCCTCCTCGCCGCAGCTCATTTGTACCCTCCACACTGACGGTATGTGTTGTTTATTTTTTAAATATTTAAAAAAAAAATTGACATCGTGCGGATAAGCGGGGGGGTGGGATAATTGTATGTTATGTTTTCGTTATTTTGGATCGCATGATAACATAAATAAAAAATTACGAATATCGGATATCGACTTTTTACGCATTGCGTGTTTCGCTTGTTAACTTTGGCGGTATTTCATTCGCTGTCCGTCGGACAAAGTTTGTTTCATCTTTCTGATTATACGGCCTTTCTATTGTTGTCGGAACATAAATTTATGATCCTATTTCATATAATTAAACTTTTTATTGATGTTTAAGTGTTATTTATTTTATCTCGACATTTACAAATTGTTAAAGAGATCGCGCATCCCCTCCCCCCCAATGGAGCTTCGTGAACTCGCTTTCTGCCCTTCATCCCTCCCCCCCTCCACCCCTTAGGAAATTAGTCTGCGAGGAACCTCTCCCCCCTTGGGAGGGGAGGAGGGGGTTTCCCCCCTTTGGAGGGGGGAGGGGACCCCCCTTCATGTGGAACTTAGTCCCTGGGAGGGTGCGTCGGGCTCGGTAACAATTACCTCTTAATCAAATGCATGCACAAAATGTGCACTAGCCACGTATTTACAGTAAAAATCCAGGTAAAACAGAGAGAATCAGTCACCCACACCTCAGTCATACGGCAAAACGCACGAGAACAAGTTGTTAAGCCTATCAGCATGGAAAATGAAAGTGAGCGAAAGAAAGGGGTGCGGCTCCTTTTAAAGCTAGAGGGCGCGCCCGCTCACCACGAAAGAAAATCGGAAGAAAATGTCTTCAAAGTATTTGAAGGAATTGATAAAACAAATGAGAAGGTAAAATGATAACTAAGAGATTAAGAAGGTATAAAACAAAAGCACAGAGACAAAAAGATTAAAAGCAATAGTATAAAGGAGGAAGAAAACGGAAAACTGGAAAGATGGGGAAACTTAAGAAAACGTGAAAAAGTAAAATAAGGGTTAGATAAAAGACAAAAGATTCACACAGGCACACACATCACACAAAACATAAAAAGGCGAACTGAACATTAAAAGGCCAACTGAACATAAAAAGGCCAACAACATAAAAAGGCAAACTGAGCATAAAACGGCCAACTGAACATAAAAAGGCGAACTGAACATAAAAAGGCAAACGGAACATAAAAAGGCAAACTGAACATAAAAAGGCAAACTGAACATAAAAAGGCAAACTGAACATAAAAACATAAGCACAAGATAAAAACGTAAGCACAAGATAAAACTACAGTCACAGGTTGTCAAATGGTCTCTTTAAAATCAAATTCAGGTGCCGGAGAGGCAGACGTAATCACTCGTTGTTAGGAATCAGGAACTCTACGGGCTACGTCTCTGACAGCAGAGAGGGTCATAGCGGGTCATGTTTCACTACATCTTCCCTCCCCTCCTGACTTCGATCGCCTCCTCTCCGTCGTCAACGTTCGTCGAAGGGCTTTGGCTCACTCCGGCCCATCCACTCCAGAATGTATCAGCAGGCACCGGGGTGTCACACGGGAACGCACAAAGACGGCGAGAGGAGCGATCGGAGGCCGACCACCCACGACAGAGAGGCGAGGGCCGCCACTGAGGGTCCCGAGGGGCACGAACGAGACATTACCAAGGACAGAGGCTGACACCCGCCCTCTGAACCGACCATAACTGTAGGTGCACTAGTACATCAACAACAATCTGTGAAAAGAGCTGGATTAGCACGTGGACCTAGTAGTGAACACAATATCCATACAAATGAAAAGACATTCAGAGCAATAAATATATCTAAAATCAGAATACAACCTGGTGCTGAAGAGAAACCAAAATAAAGCAAGAAAACCAAGGAAGAATAAAAGCATAAAAAGAAGGAAAATGCCCTAGTAAAAAGAGATCAGAATAAGCAATAAAACCAAATAAAAGGAACTTGAAACCAAAATTGAAAACAAAATCGATAAAAGAAACAAAACCAAGAACATTAAACAATAAAACCGAACAAAATACAAAGTTAAACATACAAAAATACAAAATAAAATCATAAGCAGTACAATAGAATACCAGATAAAATCGTAAGCAATACAATAAAATACCAGATGAAATCATAAGCAATACAATAAAATACCAGAAAATCATAAGCAGTACAATAAAATATAAAATAAGATTAAGCAGTAAAATAAAATACCCGATAAAATCATAAGCAATACAATAAAATACCAGATAAAATTATAAACAATACAATAAAATACCAGATAAAATCATTAGCAATACGATAAAAAATAAAATAAAATTAAGCAGTACAATAAATA
>NW_020870158.1:397330-403237 GCF_003789085.1 Penaeus vannamei | reverse complement strand
TTTCCTTCTTGTTTGTATTCACTTCTTTTCCCTCATCCCTCCTCTCCTTTCCTTCTTTCCCTGTTCGCTTCACTCATTCCATCTCGTCATAACTATTTTCCATTTTTCCTTATTCCCCCTTTTCCTCATTTTATCTTTTCCCATTTTCCCCTCTTCCCTCCCTTTGTCCCTCTTTCCCACTTTTCCATTATCCCCTCCTTCCACCTCTTGCTCTGTATTCCCTTCATTCTTCCCTTTTTTTTTCTTCTCTTTTGATCTAATTCTCTTACCTAAACCACCATAACCCTTTCCCTCATCAACCCCCTTACCCATCTTCAACCTTCCAACATTACTCTAGATAGTTGACGCATAGCAATTATCACCTAACATCACCCTTTACTATACCTTCCTATAGTGCTATATGACCTTAGATGTCTAGCTTATTTATTTCGCTTTTAATCATTAACCATTAATCATTTCCTTCTCTTTTATCCACCTTTTTTTCCCTCCACCTCCTCCTCATATCCCTCACTAGTCCTTATCCTACATTTGCCCTCCACTCATCCCTCCTTCTCCCACCCCCCTTCCTCACATTCCTCTCTTGTTTTCTCTCTTTACCCTTCTTTCCTCTTTCCACTTTACCTTCTTCTCATTCCTCGTCCGCTATATTCCTTCCTTGCTTCCTCCCTCCTTCCCTCCCTCTTCTTTTACCACCTCCTCCCCCTTTTCCCAATTTCCCTTTTCCCTACTTTCTTCCCTCCCTCTTCTCATACTGGCTCCTTTCCTTCCTCCCACTTCCCCATTTCCCTTCCCTCCTTCTTTCCCTCTTCTCATACGATCTCCTCCCTTTCCTCCAGGTCTTCTTCCCCTTCTCCCTACCCTCTTCCCTCCTTCCTTCCTTCTTCTCTCCTTCCTTCCCTCTTCTCATACTACCTCCTCGTCTTCCTCCTACCACCCCTTTCCCCAACCCTCTACCCTTCTTTCATCCTTCCCCACCCCCTTTCTTCCCTCCTCACCTCCTTCCATAATGTGAGCCTCCTCCTAGACAATGAAATGCTAATCTATTTTATTCTTTACTTAAAACAGCTCTTCTATAAATCTTCCACTCTAAAGTATCCCATAGTAACCCCTGGCTCTGTTATATCAAATAATTTGGGATCACCAATATTTAATAAAAGAAAAGAAGGATTGTGATATAAGATGTAAAAGACATTGCTTTCATGAACTGATAAAGCAAAGCAATTTGTGTATTCACCTTTATTTCCTAATGTCATGATGAAATTGAAGAAAAGTGCAGTTATTGTACCAATGTTTAGACTGTAGTGCTCTAGATATCTGAAAATATTTTAGGTTGGAAATGTCATATAATCATAACAGGTGACATTTTTGCATCCTTTTTATGTCCATTTTGGCGACTCTTAAGTAATATTGAAAGGAAAATAGGCTGAATACACATGTATATCTATACATATGTATTCATGATCTAATGCAGAAAGGGTGTTAATATAATTCACATTGTTATACCATTTTTAATGTTTTATCCATTATACTGAAATAAATTATATAAATTAATATAAAGTCTGAAACAGAAAAAAATATCATCAGTGGAAATCATAATGGGTATGGATTATTCAAATGTAGTATAAAATCAAAAGATCATTATCTGTTCATGAACATATAGCTTAGAAGTTTTTTTGTCACTTGAGAATTACATATCCAGAACAAAGGTGCCATCTTACTCATGAAATATACTCTTCAAAACATTTTTTGTGCTTTCATCTGTTTGTGTGATACATAAAGTATCTTCAATCTTGAAACTATAGGGCGCAAGCATATTCCTCCAGGCTTACAGGATGGGAGAGAAATCTTATTGATCTCCACCATACTTCACAGAATAATCACTCACTCACTCATTCACTCACCCCCCCCCTCTCTCTCTCTCTCTCTCTCTCTCTCTCTCTCTCTCTCTCTCTCTCTCTCTCTCTCTCTCTCTCTCTCTCTCTCTCTCTCTCTCTCTCTCTCTCTCTCTTCTCTCTCTCTCTTCTCTCTCTCTCTCTCTCTCTCTCTCTCTCTCTCTCTCTCTCTCTCTCTCTCTCTCTCTCTCTCTCTCTCTCTCTCTCTCTCTCTCTCTCTCTCTCTCTCTCTCTCTCTCTCTCTCTTCTCTCTCTCTCTCTCTCTCTCTCTCTCTCTCTCTCTCTCTCTCTCTCTCTCTCTCTCTCTCTCTCTCTCTCTCTCTCTCTCTCTCTCTCTAATATGTTCAGGATCGCAGCCGAAAAAAGAACTCTGTAATAGTGTTCTTACACCCTTTAAAAAATCAAGATGATTTTTGTGTCCCTTTGAGGATATTGACTAAGTCATTTTGGAATCATGTCAAGTGTTGTTTTAGTTATCTTGAGATATATAGGTTTATTAGAATAATTATAAAAATTCTGGATTAATATTTAATGAGATGCCCACTAACAATCTTGAGTTGGCCAACATATATTTTTCCGCCATATAATGAAACAGAAATTACACGTTGTAAGAGCTATACATTTTAATTTGATCATTGACCAGACTGCACCACAGAAAAGTGAGTGCACTAGCTACCCCTAAAAAAATCAATTTATTATCGATATAATGTAGAAATGAAATAACCACACATCTTGTTCGGCACCAGTTTACAGTGCGCCTAAGTTCTTTCATTAACAATTATAGGCTTTATCTGAATTCTTTTATCTACCATTTCTTGTAATTCTTTGAATTGTTGCTGCCGAATTTCACATAATTGCGAGCCAACACGCATGCGCGATCCATCGCCGAATAGGGGAAATGCCAACTACTTGTATTTTATTTTGTAACTCTTCATTTATAATTGCAAGAAGTATTTAAACGATATTTCATAACGAAACGCATGGGAAAATGGTATACGATTATAGAGCAGGGTTGTCAGCTTTCCCGTAGCAGCATTTCTGCCGTTCGCTTATCATCTGATAACGAAAACGGATATAAATAATAATTTTGGACCACATACTATCGTAAACGGATGGATATGCGAATACAGTTACAGTGCGTAGGATCAAAACCTGGTGATGGCAAGATTCCCTGCGTTACTTTCTCGTTTGTTGCACTGCAAAAAAATTATGCAGTGAATGCATTACCAAACTAGTAATGTAACATTCAACAACAAAAATGTACTTGCATGTCATCATAGAATAGGTATTAGATGTATAACTTACGAAAAGGTCTTGTTTCCGGCGCCAAGAGGTGTAGTACTACAGATTCCCATGTCTCCGCCCCTATTTATGGGGGCGGAGTCATATATAAGCAACTACACCTGGCTCATGAGCGCGCGGAGCACCTCTGCCTATTTTAAAACTGGAGGAAAATGGGAAGTTCAAAGTTGATGCTGCCTTGTATGGTGCAATATTAGTAACTTTGATGATGTTAATGAGGATATTATTGCACTAAGTACTAGTTTGAAAGTATTTACGCGCCCGCGCGTGTATATGTGTGCATATATGCATATATATTATATATATACATACAGAAATGTATATATACATACATACCTATATATACAGTATACACACACATATATATTTAAACATATGTATACACACATGCATATATATATATATATATATATATATATATATATATATATATATATATATATATATATATAATATATGTGTGTGTGTGTGTGTGTGTGTGTGTGTGTGTGTGTGTGTGTGTGTGTGTGTATATATATATTATAATATATATATATATATATATATATATATATATATATATATATATATATATAATATATATATACATATATACATATACATATATATGCATTTATATATGTATATGTATATATATACATATATGCAGAAATATAATATTAAAAATATACACTACTACCATATATAAAAATATAGAGTTTAAGGTTTACATGCTTTCGTATTAATAGGGCTACGGCTAAGAAGAGGGAGGTTCAGGTTTATCTTTCGTATGTGTACATTTTTATGCGATATGTTATGTAAGGCTTGTTACTGTTTTTCTTATATAATTTATGCTTTAATCTTAGGCAATATTCAGGCCTCCAAAAGTGATCTATGACGAATATACGGGGAAGTATCTCATGTTTTATTTACAGAATGTGTTCGAATGGTCAAAAGAATATTATGAAAATTTATATTAGGTTTTACATGCTCATTTTACTTGCTATGTATATATAATTGAATATGCTGAGGTAAACTTATATATCCTTTTGAATGTAGTTGCTATCAATCAATAAATAGTGTCATTTCCAAAATATTTAAAGAAGTGTGACCTTCGAAACCATTGTCGATGGACGAATGAAGAAGTATGATGGGAGGCGCTTAGGGCCCGCGCATTTTCAACTGATTTCGATAGTTTTCCGTCGTTTGATTTGTAATTTGAAGATGATAACTAACAACTTGTATTTATTGTTATTTTCTAATGTTACATCAGTAAACCAGTGATTTGTTAATTGATACAATTCAAAAACAAAATCAGATTCGACAACTCGAGCACAATTCCTAGGAATGGGGGTGGAGCCGCACCTGTGGCACCAGCGTAGAAGCATCGGCAACGTTGCTGTCGCGATCGGCCTGGAGAATGTCGCAAATGAAAAAAAACGACACCCTCTAGTGTAGTTAAACAGTTTCTTAGCACTGGAAAAAAGGCCTAAAATGCGACATTAAACCTGTAAACTTGATTCATCTAAAAAGTGTACTATTAATAGAGAGTGTGTTGAAGGGCTGAAGGCTGAAAGTCACTCAGTGGAGCTGGGGCTCTGCCTTTTTAATGATACCCAGTTAGAAGTCCAGCTGAAGTGACATCGGATAAAATTTCCGCCGCGATCGGTCTTCCACATCTTATCAGGTCATACCAGGATAGTTTCAGAAATGTTCATGCTTAATTTATTTGAATATGGGAAAACATATTAATATCGTTTTAAACATATTTCCATTACATCAAACCATCTGTAGTCGTACAAAATAACAAAAATACGGCCTTGGGTTTTAAAAAATCTGTTGTGACGTCACTATCCGTCGGTCGTCTTTTGTTTCCGTATAGCAGACGAACTTCCGTAGAATTCCAGCCCTGAAGTTGATAACCCTGTTTATGATTACTAAAAAGTCAGATAAGTAAATAATATACTACTGTTTTTTAGAGTATCAAAATACTGATAAATGAATAAAAACTGCCGAAGAACAGAGGTACAGACAGCAAAACTTTGACGTTGTATACATTTTGATTGGAAGGAAGGGATTCTTCGAATAAACCTCCACAAATACCAAAATGTTGCCGTTTCTTTTTGTCTTACATATAGATGATGTACATGATATATGATGGTAATGATAATGATAGTAATGATAAAAAATTAAAAATTATTGTAACAGTACTATTAATTATTATTTTATCATTATCATTGTATTATTACTGCTATCATTATTATTACCTTTATCATTATTGTTATCATCATACGTATAGTAATCGAAATGATAAATATGAGTATGATATTCTTTCTATAACCATTTTGCACCTCCAGACCCATCAGCTATCAAGATATTCCTGTCGACATCTACTAGCGACGTAATTAATTAATAAATGCAGTATGAATATACTATTTTTATTATGATCAGCACTGTCGTCACCAGGTGTAAGCCATTCAAATCTCTGTTACAATATATAAGACTTTATGCATGTAAAGAAAGGAAGGCTCCGTTTGTGCGAGTTGGGTTTGTTCAAGCAGTACGATACTTTGAGCCGATGTTTTTTTCGTACGCCCGACAACGTCGGCGCTGTGCCCACTGACGAAATTAATTGTATTTGTCGCTGCAAATAAAACCTAAGATCTTAGTGATTATTTAGATAAAGAAAACAAGAAGAATAAAGCTTAAAGGACGTTTTATTTAGATTACATTT
>NW_020870158.1:382330-392330 GCF_003789085.1 Penaeus vannamei | reverse complement strand
TGAGTGGTGATGTGAGTGTGTGTGTCATTGTGGGTGGGGGGATGTAAGTGTGTGTCATTGTGTGTGGGTGGTTGGGTGGATGTGAGTGTGTGGTGGTGGGTGTTGGTGGATGTGAGTGTGTGTGTGTGTGTGGTGGGTGGTGGGTGTGTGAGTGTGTGTGTGTGTGGTGTGGTTGGGTGGATGTGAGTGTGTGGGTGGTTGGGTGGATGTGAGTGGTGGTGTGTGTGGGGGGTGATGTGAGTGGTGTGTGGGTGGGTGGTGGGTGGATGTGAGTGTGTGGGTGGTGGTGTGGAGTGTGTGGGTGTGTGTGGGTGGTTGGGTGGATGTGAGTGGTGTGTGTGTGTGTGTGGGTGGTTGGGTGGATGTGAGTGGTGTGTGGTGGGTGGGTGGATGTGAGTGTGTGTGTGTGTGGGTGGGTGGTTGGTGGATGTGAGTGTGTGTGTGTGGTTGGTGGTTGTGATGTGTGTTGTGGGTGGTTGGGTGGATGTGAGTGGTGTGTGTTGTGGGTGGTTGGGTGGATGTGGTGGTGTGGGTGGTTGGGTGGAATTGTGTGGGTGTGGGTGGATGTGGAGTGTGTGTGTGGGTGGGTCTGGTGTGTGTGTGGTGGTTGGGTGATGTGAGTGTGTGTGGGGTGGTGGGTGGTTGGGTGGAGTGAGTGTGTGTCATTGGGTGGTGGGTGGTTGGGTGGATGTGTGTGTGTGGGTGTTTGGGTGGATGTGTGTGTGTGGGTGGTGGATGTGGATGTGGTGTGGTGGTGGGTGGTTGGGTGGATGTGAGTGTGTGTCATTGTGTGGTGGTGGTTGGGTGGATGTAGTGTGTGGGTGGTGGGTGGATGTGAGTGTGTGGGTGGTTGGGTGGATGTGGAGTGTGTGGGTGGTGGGTGTGTGGTGTGTGGGTGGTGTTGGGTGGATGTGTGTGTGTGGGTGGTTGGGTGGATGTGTGTGTGTGGGTGTTTGGGTGGATGTGAGTGTGTGTGTGTGGGTGTTGGGTGGATGTGAGTGTGTGGGTGGTGGTGGGATGTGATGTGGTGTGTGTGGTGTGGTTGGTGGATGTTGAGTGTGTGTGTCATTGTGGGTGGGTGGGTTGGTGGATTGTGAGTGTGTGTCCATTGTGGGTGGGTGGTTTGGGTGGATGTGAGTGTGTGTGTGTGGGCTGGTTGGTGTGGAGTGTGTGTCGTGTGGGTGGGTGTTGGGTGGATGTGAGTGTGTGTGTGTGGGGGTGGTTGTGTGGATGTGAGTGTGTGTGTGTCATTGTGGTGGGTGGGTGTGAGTGTGGTGGTGTGGTGGTGGTTGGGTGGATGTGAGTGTGTGTGTGTGGTGGTGGTTGGGTGGATGTGGGTGTGGTGTGTGGGTGTTGGTGGGTGGGTGGTTGGGTTGGGTGAGTGTGTGTGTGTGGGTGGTGTTGGGTGGGTGTGATGTGGGTGTGTGTGTGTCATTGTGTGTGGGTGGGTTGGGTGGATGTGAGTGTGTGTGGTGTGGATTGGATGTGTGTGTGTGTGTGGGTGGTTGGTGATGTGAGTGTGTGTGTGTGTGGGGGGTGTTGGGTGGATTGAGTGTGTGGTTGGGTGTGGTGAGTGGTGTGTTGTGTGGATGGATGTGTGTGGGTGGGTGGTGGTTGGGTGGATGTGTGTGTGTGTGGGTGGTTGGGGTGATGTGAGTGGTGTGTGGTGTGTGATGTGGGTGTGTTGGGTGGATGTGAGTGTGTGTGTGTGGGGTGGTGTGTGAGTGTGTGTGTGTGTGGGTGGGTGGTTGGTGGATGTGAGTGTGTGTGTGTGTTGGGTGGAGTGAGTGTGTGGTGTGGGTGTTGGGTGGATGTGAGTGTGTGTGTGTTGGTGGGGTGGGTTGTGGGTGTGGAGTGTGTGGGTGGTGGGTGGATGTGAGTGTGTGTGTCATTGTGGGTGGGTGGTTGGGTGGATGTGAGTGTGTGTGTCATTGTGGGTGGGTGGTTGGGTGGATGTGAGTGTGTGTGTGGGTGGGTGGTGTGGGTGGGATGTGAGTGTGTGTGTGGGTGGTGGTGTGGTGGATGTGAGTGTGGTGTGTGTGGGTGGTGGTTGGGTGGATGTGAGTGTGTGTTGTGGGTGGGTGGGGTGGGTGGTTGTGAGTTGTGTGTGTGATGTGGGTGGGTGGTTGGTGAGTTGTGTGTTGTGGGTGGATTGATTTGTGTGTGTTGGTGGTGGTGGTTGGGTGGATGTGAGTGGTGTGTGTGTGGGTCTGTGGATGTGGTGTGTGTGGTGGTGGATTGTGAGTGTGTGGGTGGTTGGGTGGATGTGTGGTGTGGGTGTTGGGTGGTGGTGTGGTGTGATGGTTGGGTGGATGTGAGTGTGTTGTGTGTGTGTGTGGTGGGTGGTTGGGTGGTATGTGGTGTGTGTGTGTGGGTGTGTGTTGGGTGGAGTGTGAGTGTGTTTGGGGGGTGGTTGGGTGGATGTGAGTGTGTGTGTGGTGGTGGGTGGGTTGGGTGGATGTGAGTGTGTGGGTGGATTGGGTGGATGTGAGTGTGTGTGTGTCATTGTGGGTGGGTGTTGGGTGGATGTGAGTGTGTGTGTGGTGTTGGGTGGTTGGGTGGATGTGAGTTGTGGTGTGGGGTGGGTGGTTGGGTGTGATTGTGAGTGTGTGTGTGGTGTGGGTGGTTGGGTGGATGTAGTGTGTGTTGTGTTGTGTGTGGGTGGTTGGTGGATGTGAGTGTGTTGGGTGGATGTGGTGATGTGATGTGGGTGTGTGTGTGTGGTGTGGGTGTGGTGTTGTGAGTGTGGTGTGGGTGGGTGGGGGTGGATGTGAGTGTGTGTGGTGGTGGGTGGTGTGTGTGGTGTCATTGTGGGTGGGTGGTTGGGTGGATGTGAGTGTGTGTGTGTGGGGTGGGTGGTTTGGGTGGATGTGTGTGTGTGTGTGTGGGTGGGTGGGTGGTGTGGGTGATGTGGATGTGTGTGTGTGTGTGGTCTGGGGGATGTGTGTGTGTGGTGTGGTGTGTGTGTGTGTGTGGTGGGTGTTGGGTGGATGTGAGTTTGTGTGTGTGTGGGTGGTTGGTGGATGTGGTGTGGTGGGTGGTTGGGTGGATGTGAGTGTGTGTGTGTGGGTGGTTGGGTGGATGTGAGGTGTGGGTGGGTGGGTGGTTGGGGTGGATGAGTGTGTGTGTGTGTGGTGGGTGGTGGTTGGATGTGGTGTTGGGTGGTGGGTGGTTGTGTGTGTGATGTGTGTGTGGTGTGTGGGTGGTGTGGGTGGAATTGTGAGTGTGTGTGTGTGGGTGGGTGGTTGGGTGGATGTGAGTGTGTGTGTGTCATTGTGGTGGGTGATGTGAGTGTGTGTGGGTGTGGGTGTGTGGTGTGGATGTGAGTGTGTGTGTCATTGGTGGGTGGGTGGTTGGGTGGATGTGAGTGTGTGTGTGTCATGTGGGTGGGTGTTGGTGGGAGTGTGAGTGTGTGTTGTGTGGTGTGTGGTGGGTGGTTGGGTGGATGTTGACGTGTGTGGTGATGTGAGTGTGTGTGGTGTCATTGTGGTGGGTGGTTGGTGGATGTGAGTGTGTGTGTGTGGGTGGTGTGGTGTGGGTGGATGTGATGAGAGTGTGTGTGGTGGTAATGTGTGGTGGTGTGTGGTGGATGTGAGTGTGTGTGTGTGGGTGGTTGGTGGTGGGATTGTGATGGTGTTGTGTGTGTGTGTGAGTGGTGGTGTTGGGGGTGGTTGGGTGGATGTGAGTGTGTGTGGGGTGGATGGTTGGGGATGTGAGTGTGTGTGGTGTGTGTGGGTGGGTGGTTGGGTGGTGTGAGTGTGTGTGTGTGTGTGTGGGTGGTGGTTGGGTGATGTGAGTGGTGTGTGGTGGTGGGGGATGTGAGTGTGTGTGGGTGGGTGGGTGTGGGTGGATGTGAGTGTGTGTGGGTGGGGGGGTGGGGGGTGGTGTGGGTAGAGTGGTGAGTGTGTGGGTGTGGTCATTGTGGGTGGGTAGTTGGGTGGATATGATGTGTGTGGGTGTAGGTGGGTTGGGTGGATGTGAGTGGGTGGTGGTTTGATGTGAGTGTGTGGGGTGGGTGTGGGTTGGGTGGATGTGGGTGTGTCATTGTGGGTGGGTGATTGGGTGGTGGTGATGTGGTGTGGTGTGTGTGGGTGTGGGTGGTTGGGTAGATGTGAGTGTGTGTGTGTGGGTGGGGTGGGTTGTGGGTGTGTGTATGTGTGGAGTTGGGTGGATGTGAGTGTGTGTGTGTCATGTGTGGGTGGGTGGTTGGGTGGATGTGAGTGTGTGTGGGTGTGGGTGGTTTGGGTGATGTGAGTGTGTGTGTGTCATTGTGGGTGGGTGGTTGGGTGGATGTGAGTGTGTGGGGTGTGGGTGGTTGGGTGGATGTGAGTGTGTGTGTGATGTGGGTGTTAGGTGTGGTGTGAGTGTGTGTGTGTGGGGTGGGTGGTTTGGGTGGATGTGAGTGTGTGTAGTGTGGGTGGTTGGTGGATGTGATTGTGTCGTGTGTATGTGGGGGTGTTGGGTGATGTGAGTGTGTGTGTGTTTTGGGTGGATGTGAGTGTGTGTGAGTGGTTGGGTGGATGTGGTGTGTGTGGTGGGGGGTTGGTGGATGTGAGTGGTGTGGGGTGTGTGGTGGTGGATGTGATGTGTGTGTGTGGTGGTGGGTATGTGTGTGGGTGTGTGTGGTGGGTGGGTGGTTGGGTGGATGTGAGTGTGTGTGTGTGTGTGTGTGTGTGGGTTGGTTGGGTGAGTGTGGTGTGGTGTGTGGGTGGGTGGGGTGGTGGGTTGGGTGGATGTGAGTGTGTGTGGGTGTGGGTGGTAGGGTGGATGTGAGTGTGTGTGTGTCATTGTGGGTGGGTGGTTGGGTGGATGTGAGTGTGCGTGTGTGTGTTGGGTGGTTGGGTGAGTGAGTGTGGTGTGTGTGTGTGTTTGTGGGTGGGTGTTGGGTGATGTGAGTGTGTGGTGGTTGGTGGTAATGTGAGTGTGTGGTGTGTCATTGTGGGTGGTGGTTGGGTGGATTGTGTGTGTGTGTGTGTGGGTGGTTGGGTGGGATGTGAGTGTGTGTGTGGGTGTGCGTGGTTGGTTGGATGTGAGTGTTGTGGTGGTTGGGTGGATGTGAGTGTGTGTGTCATTGTGGGTTGGGTGTTGGGTGGATGGATGTGTGTGTGGGTGGTGGGGGTGTGTGTGGTGGGGGGTGAGATGTGGGTGTGTGTGGTGGGTGGGTGGTGGGGTGTGTGAGTGTGTGTGGGTGGTGGTTGGTGGATGTGAGTGTGTGTGTGGGTGGTGGGTTGTTGTGGATGTGAGTGTGTGTGTGTGGGTTGGGTGGTTGGGTGGATGTGAGTGTGTTGTGGTGTGGGTGGTTGGGTGGATGTGAGTATGTGTGTGTGGTGTGGTGGTTGGGTGGATGATGAGTGTGTGTGTGTGTGGGGGTGGTGGTTGGGTGGATGTGAGTGTGTGTGTGTGGTGGGTGGTGGTGGTGGAAGGCTGTGAGGTGTGTGTGTGTGTGTGGGTGGTTGGGTGGATGTGAGTGGTGGGTGGGTGGGTGGTGTGGTGGATTGTGAGTTGTGTGGGTGTGGTGGTTGGGTGGATGTGATGTATGGTGTGGGTGGTTGTGGATGTGAGTGTGTTGTGTGGTTTGGGTGGGTGGTTGGTGGATTGTGAGTGTGTGTGTGTGGGTGTGGGTGGGTTGGGTGGATATGAAGTGTGTGTGTGTCACTGTAGGTGGGTGTTGGGTGGATATGACTGTGTGTGGGTGGGGGTTGGGTGGATGTGAGTGTGGATGTGTGTGTGGTGTGTGTGTTGTGTGTGTGTGTGTGTGTGTGTGCGTGTGTGTGTGTGGGTGGGTGGGTGGGCTGGGTGGAATGTGAGTGTGTGTGTGTGGGTGGGTGGGTGGTTGAGTGGATGTGTGTGTGTGTGTTGTGTGTTGCGTGTGCGTGTGTAATGTGTGTGTAGCTGTGTGTTGTGTGTGTGTTGTGTGTGTGTGTGTGTGTGTGTGTGTGTGTGTTTGTGTGTGTGTGTGTGTGTGTGTGTAGTGTGTGTGGTGGATGTTGGTGGTGGTGTGTGTGTGGTGGGTGGGTGGATGTGAGTGTGTGTGTGTGTGGTTGGGTGTGGATGTGAGTGTGTGTGGGTGTGTGTTCCTTTGTGGGGTGGGTGGGGGGTTTGGCGTGTGTGTTGGGTGTGGGTGGTTGGTGGATGTGAGTGTGTGTGTGTGGGTGGTTGGGTGGATGGAGTTGATGTGTGTGTGTGGTGTGGGTGTGGGTGGTTGTGGTGGATGTGTGCTGGTGTCATTGTGTTTGGGTGGATGTGATGTGTGTGTGGTGGTGGGGTGGTTGGGTGGATGTGAGTGTGTGTGTGTGTCATTGTGGGGGGTGGTTGGGTGATGTGGTTGGTGTGGAGTGTGATGGTGTGTGTCATGTGATGGTGTGGTGTGTGTTGTGAGTTGTGGGTTGGGTGGTTGGGTGAATGTGAGTGTGTGTGTGTGTGGTGGGTTGGATGTGAGAGTGTGTTGTCCATTGTGGGTGGTTGGGTGGATGTGAGTGTGTGGGTGGTTGGGTGGAGTGAGTGTTTGTGTGTGTCATTGTGGGTGGGTGGTTGGGTGGATGTGATGTGTGGTGGGGGGTTGGGTGGATGTGAGTGTGTGTGTGGGTGGATGGTTGGGTAGATGTGAGTGTGTGTGTGGGTGGTGGTTGGGTGGATGTGAAGTGTGTGTGTGTGTTGTCTTGTGGGGTGGGGTGTTGGTGGTGTTGCAGTTGTGTGTGATGTGGTGGGTGGTGTGAGTGTTGTTGGGTGGGGGGGGGGGGGGTGGTTGGGTAGATGTGAGTGTGTGTGTCATTGTGGGTGGGTAGTTGGGTGGATATGAGTGTGGTGTGGGTGTGTAGGTGGTTGGGTGGATGTGAGTGGGGGTTGGGTGGATGTGAGTGTGTGGGTGGGTGTGGGTGGTTGGGTGGATGTGAGTGTGTGTGTCATTGTGGGTGGGTGATTAGGTGGGTGGGTGATTGGGTGGATGTGAGTGTGTGTGGGTGTGGGTGGTTGGGTAGATGTTGAGTGTGTGTGTGTGGGTGTGGTTGGGTGGATGTGAGTGTGTGTGGTATGTGGTGTGTGGGTGGTTGGGTGGATGAGTGTGAGTGGTTGTTGGGTGGATGTGAGTGTGCATTGTGTGTTGTTGGTCTTGTGGGTGGGTGGTTGGGTGGATGTGAGTGTGTGTGGGTGTGGTGGTGGTGGATGTGGTGGTGTGTGAATGTGGGTGGTTGGGTGGATGTGAGTGGTGTGTGTGTGTGGGGTGGGTTGGGTTGGGTGATGTGAGTGTGTGTATGTGGGTGGTTGGGGTTGATGTGCGATGTGTGTGTGTCATGTGGTGCCATGGTGGGGTTGGTGTGGTGGTCGTGGTGTGGTGGTGGTTGGTGTGTGGTGTGGTGGTGGGTGAGTGTGTTGTGTGTGGATGGATGTGAGTGTGTGTGTGTCATTATGGGAGGGTGGTTGGGTGGATGTGAGTGTGTGTGGGTGTGGGTGGGTTGGTGTGGATGTGAGTGTGTGTGTGTGGGTGGTGGGTGGGTGGATGTGAGTGTGTGTGGTGTTGTGGATGGGTGGTTGGGTGGATGTGAGTTGTGGTGTGTGTGTGTGTGTACTGTGGTGGTTTGGGTGTGTGATGTGTGTGTGTCATTGTGGGTGGGTGTTGGGTGGATGTGAGTGTTGTGGGTGTGGGTGGTAGGGTGGATGTGAGTGTGTGTGTGTCATTTGTGGGTGGGTGGTTTGGATTGAGTGTGCGTGTGTGTGTCTGGGTGGTTGGGTGGATGTGAGTGTGTGTGTGTGGGTGGGTGGGTGGTTGGGTGGATGTGAGTGTGTGGTGGTTGGGTGGATGTTGCGTGGTGTGTTGTGTATTGGTGTGGGTGGTTGGGTGGATGTGAGTGTGGTGTGTGGGTGGGTGGTTGGTTGGGATGTGAGTGTGTGGTGTGGGTGTGCGTGGTTGTTGGATGTGAAGTGGTGTGTGGGGTGCGTTGGGTGGATTGAGTGCGTGTGGTGGTCATTGTGGGTGGTAGTTTGGGTTGGATGTGAAGTGTGTGTGGGTGTTGGGTGGATGTGAGTGTGTGTGGGGTGGTTGGGTGAATGTGAAGTGTGTGTGTGTCATTGTGGGTGGGTGGTTGGGTGGATGTCATGTGTGTGTGGGTGTGGGTGGTTGGGTGGATGTGAGTGTGTGTGTGTTCATTGTGGGTGGGTGGTTGGGTGGATGTGAGTGTGTGTGGGGTGGGTGGTTGGGGTATGTGAGTGTGTGTGTGGTGTGGGTGGTTGGGTGATTAGTATGTGTGTGGTGTGTGGGTAGTTGGGATGTGATGTGATGTGTGGTAGGGGGGGGTGTTGGGTGGTTGGTGAGGTGTGTGTGTGTGGGGTGTGGTAGGGTGGAGATGTGAGGTGTGTGTGTGTGTGGGTGGTTCGGGTGGATTGTGAGTGTGTGGGTGGGTGGTGGTGGGTGATGTTGAGTGGTGTGTGGGTGGGTCGGTTGGGGTGGATGTGAGTGTGTGTCGTGGTGGGTGGTGGGTGGATGTGGTAGTGTGTGTGTTCGTGTGTTTGGGGTGGGTGTGTTGGGGATCTGAGTTGTGCTTGTGTGTGGGTGGGTGCTTGGGTGAATGGAGTGTGTGTGTGTCACTGTAGTGGTGGTTGGGTGGAGTGATGTGTGTGGGTGGGTGTTGGGTGGATGTGAAGTGTGAGTGTGTGTGTGTGTGGTGTGTGTTGTGTGTGTGTGTGTGGGTGTGTGTGTTTGGTGGTGTGTGGTTGGGTGGGTGGGGGCTGGTGGATGTGAGTGTGTGTGTGTGGTGGGTGGGGTGGTTGAGTGGAGTGTGTGTGTGTGTGTGTGTGTGCGTGGTGCGTGTGTGTGTGTATGTGTGTGGTAGCTGTGTGTGTGTGGTGTGTGTGTGTGTGTGTGTGTGTGTGTGGTGTGTGTGTGTGTTTGTGTGTGGTGTGTGTGTGTGTGTCGTGTGTGATGTGTGTGTGATGTTGGGTGGATGGTGATGTGTGTGTGTGTGTGTGTGTGGGTGGTGGTTGTGTGTGGTGTGTGTGGTGTGTGTGTTGTGTGTGTGTGTGTGTGGTGTGGTTGTGTTGTGTGTGTGTGGTGTGTGTGGTGTGTGTTGTGTGTATGTGGGTGGGTGGGTGTGAGTGGGTGTGGGTATGTGCGTGTGTGTGTGCGCGTGTATGTGTGTGTGTGTGTGTGTGTGTGTGTGTGTGTGTGTGTGTGTGTGTGTGTGTGTGTGTGTGTGTGTGTGTGTGTATGTGTGTGTGTGTGTGGATGTATGTATGTGTGTGCGTGGGTGGTGTGTGTGTGTGTGTGTGTGTGTGTGTGGTGTGTGTGTGTGTGTGTGTGTGTGTGTGTGTGTGTGTGTGTGTGTGTGTGTGTGTGGTATGTGTGTGTGTGTGTGTGTGTGTGTGTGTGTGTGTGGTGTGTGTTGTGTGTGTGTGTGTGTGTGCGTGCGTGCGTGCGTGCGTGCGTGCGTGTGTGTATGTGGGTGTGCGTGTGTGTATGTGGGTGGTGTGCTGTGCGTCCGTGGTGTGTGCGTGATGCGTGTGGTGAGTATGTGTGCGTGTGTGTGTGTGCGTGTGTGCGTGTGTGTGTGCGTGCGTGCGTGTTTTGCATAATTACATCTATATCTCTATTCATACTGTATTTAATGTATTCAAAATATGTGAAGCGGGGGTGTTGATAACATTATTGGCATCTCCTGCCATTTCATATGAGTATGTCCCTTAACCTTTATTAGTAAAGAATGCTGGTTTTACAAATAATGCTTTCCTGATAAGATCAATTTATGTAATACTTGCGTGTATGTGTGTATGCCTATTGTATTGTTTTCATGTGCGTTTGCTGTGAACCAATTCGAAGGTTAATTCAAATCTTAGCAAATATTTTTTTTCCCTTCTAATCTCTCTCTCTCTCTCTCTCTCTCTCTCTCTCTCTCTCCTCCTCTCCTCTCTTCTCTCCCTCTCTCTCTCTCCTCTCTCTCTTCTCTCATCCTGCTCCTCTCTCTCCTTGTTGAATACGAAGTCGAGATTCTTCTCTTCAGAAAGAATGACT
>NW_020870158.1:380712-382238 GCF_003789085.1 Penaeus vannamei | reverse complement strand
CTGCAGAGAGAGTGGCAGACTATTCCATTTTCGGTCGTCCTTCCGATGACAGAGCATGACTTTGGCAGAGCAACTTAGCCCAACGCAGCAATTCAAGAGAAATGCCCATCAGTTGAGGCTGCTAAGCATGGCCCGGGGAGGCGGCTGTGCCTCCTGACTTTCTCTCCAGTCAGAGCTGAGGGCCGCTCCTCGCCGGCAGCAGCTCCCTTGGCCTCGGGCTACTCGGCGCTGCCTCGGTTTCGGTCCTGAGTGAGAACTGGACATATATATATATATATATATATATATGTGTGTGTGTGTATATATATATATTGTAGAGGGGGGGGCGTAGATATGCATACACATGCATGCACGTGCAAATACACACACACACACGCGCGCGCGCGCTCACATGTGTATGCATATCTACTGTGTCTGTCAGTCCCCCGCCAGACAGGTGCCACAAATGGCACCTGCGAGCGGGCGCCAGCCAGCTATGTGCCTTTGGAAACGAGCTGCACAGCTGTTCACGAGAGGTGCTTTGCTTCAACTCAAGGCTTGAATGTTGCTTTCGAATTGAGCACCTTGAATGTAAATAGGAAATAAAAGGAAAATATCAAATCCTCATTTTATTTGGAAATTTGGTACTATCAAAAAATTTTCTTTTATGGTTTTCTGCATTTCATTTGTTGCTTTCTCAGCTCTCATAAAAAATGCGACCATTGAATGGTAAACTATGCTACGTGCATAAAGATTCATATTTTCCTAATATGCCAACAGTGCATAGGGACTTTGCAAGAAAAAATACCACCAGGAACTGGGTCATGAAAAACGTTATATATTAAAAAGGCTTTCCTCTTGCATAAGGTGCCTGGAAATAGAGGGTTAGAATTATAAAGTTGCACAAGGTCTTGAGGGTAGCAGGTACACAATTTTTTTACTTGAATTCCGCGTTTACATTTTGCAGAAAATCTTCTTTGGAAACATTAAGGCAGTTTCTCGGAAAGACATTCTTATAACAATAATCTACTGCCGATACCATGTCCCTCCACCAACGGTCACAGGGACAGCAACAGTAACGCAGTGTTAATATCAAAAGGTAGTTGGCTCTAAAACCACAAAGGGAATAAACAGAATTCAACCACAAGAATAAATATAAACCAAAACATAAGACCAGGTTGGTTCCCCTCGTCATTTCTGTTTTTCACAGACATGGTCAACCACAAAAAATGGATCACTGAAAAGGCACATTGAAACAACCCGTTTCCCCTCTGCAGTGAAACTGTTCATCGAGATTCACCAACCGAGTGATCTGACGACAGGCCCTCGGCTCGAGGCACGGCTGACCGGGGGGAGGCTGACGGAGGAAAGCAGCCCTAAATGCTGATCCTGTTGAGGTCCAGCATGGGGGAGTCGACGCGGCCGCCGTCAGCCGCGCTCGGCGACGGCTTCGGCGAGCTTGCCCTGCTGCTGCTGTTGTTGTTGTTGCTGTTGTTGTTGTTGGAGCTGCTCATGTTGTTGATGTAGGGCAGGCACTCCTGATACAC